>JASVEL010010327.1:0-110355 GCA_032618575.1 Nicotiana noctiflora
TGGGTCATTCATTTAATGGCGTGGCTGTTTTAATTGGGCTATGTGGCAATCTTTGACTAGAACAAAAAATGAATATTATTTCAACCCATTTACCTTATCAGACACATTTATAAAAATGGGTAGCATCTATCACACCCAGTCCACTCATCTGATCTCCTCTTTTCTTCTTCTCCATTTGGGACACTACATATACATAATAACAAATTAATTAAAGAATAGATAAAATTCAAAATCAAATAACTCAAAATTCAAAGCAGCTTCTGAAATATCTCCAATCAAACTCAAGATAAGTATTGAAACTCTTAAATGAAAAATCAACAGATATACTTGGGTTGTTAAGTTAGAAGACAAGGATAAAATCAATCCAAAAATCTAAAACAAAAAAGTGAGCACAAATGCTAATATTATCCAAATATATCAATTAAATCTAGGAGAAATATTGAAACTTTGAAATGGACAAGTAATGGAAATCTTTAGATTGTTCATAAGGAGATAAACGATCCATGAAATAACAGAGGAAAAAAAACTACATATAACTAATACAAGCACACAAGAAAATTGAAACCAAGATGCAAAAAAGCTTGATATTATCATATTCTAGGATAAAGATTGAATATATAAAAGGTAAAAAAAAAAGTAAAGGGTTTCATTCTAAAAACACTTTGTGAGATGTGAGTGGGCGTGCTGGGTGATAAGAAAAAGAGAGGGGGAAAAAGCAAATAAAAAGAAAGAAAATAATTAGACGGGTCAAATAAATAAGGCCGGACCAGGTAATTAACTGCGTTGAAATAATATCCTTTTTTTGTTCCAATCAAAGGTTGCCACGCGACTCATCCATATCGTTTGCTAAATGGTCTATAAATACCCTCCATCCATCTATCCGTTCAAAAAAATACACTCCATCAGTTCTGTCGTTAGTCGCAGGGGTATTTTTGTTAATAGAATTAACTTCGTGTGTTTTTTTGGAAGGATAGATGGGCGGAGAGTATTTATAAACCATTTAACAAATGAGGGATAGTTTTGACCTTTTTTTGTTTTTATGAACATAGTTGTAACTCAAAAGTATGAAGCAAGTAAACAATTCTTTCTTTTATAGGAAATTTCCAAATTCCTTTTCATTTCGTACATTTATTTCAGGTAGGGAGATCAAATATAAATATTTACAAATTTCAAGGCAAATATTACAAGCATGCGCAAATCACGCTGAGGTCGTATGACCCGATCCAATAATATTTAAACCGTGCACTGTCGGAGGGTCGAATGGCGCGAACCATAGATGCATCTATTACCTCACTCGCGAACCATACATGTGACGCAGTCAAATTTAAATAAACACTCCAAACAGTCAATCAACAAATCATCAAGGAATCAATTATCCAATAAAAGAAAATCTCTCTTTTTAAAAGTCAAGAAACAATGTCTAGTTTTTAGAAAATTTATTTAACTATTCAATATGTTTAAGCATTTCAAATTGACAATAAAATTGAAAATATTACAAGTAAAACAAGCTTTAGGTCCTAGAGTACCGGACTTAAGTATAATAGTAGCTACGCACAAACTCTCATCACATCGTGCCTATGTAGCCCCCACAAATAGAAACACATATCCAATTAATTCACTTATGGCGACAATTCCCTTTTACAAGGTTAGAAAAGAGACTCACCTTGCTCCGAAGCTCCATAACCAGCATTCCACACCTTTCCTAGACTCAAATCGATGCCAACGCTCCCAAAACTAGCCAATATTACGCAAACCCATTAATATATGCTCAATTACTCATGATAATCCAATTTATGAAAATACCTAACCCCGATCGAAAAGTTGACACAATCGCCCTCGGACCCATGTGTCCGGATTCCAAAATTTTCCGAAGATAAAGTTTGCCCACAACCTCACAAAATCAAATATACAATATACTCTTAATTTTATGTCAAAAATTATGACCAAAATCTAAGAATACTAATTTTCTAGGTTTTCCCTCAAACCCAAAGTTTTTCACAGATTTGCATGCTCAAATCCATATACAATTATGTATTATCTCAAAACTAGCATAAACCACTTACCTCATGCTTGGGGTGAAAATTTGCCCTCAAAGTTGCTCCAAAATTGGCTCCAATAAAAGAAATGGGATTGAAATGAATCCATCCCTCGATTTAAAGAACCTCACTGCCCCCAGCATTTTCGCACATGTGCTCACTTGACTGCTTCTACGTTGCCGTAGGTGCATCCCCACTACCGCACCTATGATCGTTTACCAAGCCTCCTATCCGCTTCTGCGCTTCTCCTTACGTAGGAGAGGTCCCGCTTCTGCAGATGGATGACTGCATCTACGGTCCCACCTAGCCCAGGCACTTCCGTTTCTACGGCTCCACACCTATGGCCCAAACCTCGCAGGTGTGGTTACACTAGGTAGCAGCTACTTCCGCCCTTCTTCAAATTCCAAGTTTGACCCGTTAACCATCCGGAATCCACTCGAGGCCCCCAGAATCCCAACCAGTCATACCAACTAGTTCCAAACCATAATGCAGACCAGCTTGAGGCCTCAAATCACATCAAACAAATGTCGAAATTACGAATCACACCCCAATTCGAGCTTTATGAACTTTAGAACTTTAAACTTCTACATTCGATGCCGAAACCTATCCGTTTACCTCAAATTTTGTACACAAGTCATATTCGATACTACAGACTTACTCCAACTTCCAAAATCAAAATTCGACTCCGATATTAATAAGTCCACTTTCGGTCAAAATCAAATTTTTAACTTTCGCCAAATGACTCTAAAATGATCTACAGACCTCTAAATCCACTTCCGATCGTGTTCCCAGTAAAAAAATCACCATACGGAGCTATTTCTAGACTCGGAATCCAAGATGGCCATCATAACACAGAATTGCACTTTAACCCAAACTTATGAAATTCTTCCATAATGCTAACTTCCACAATAGGTGCCGAAATGCTCTCGGGTCATCTAAAACCCAATCCGGACCCACGCTCAAGTCCAAAATCATCACACTAACCTACTAGAACCATTAAATCTCGATTCTGAGGTCATTTTACCTAAAGTTGAATCCGTGTCAATTACTCTAACTTAAAGCTTTTGAAAGGAGAATTCTCTTTCCAAATCAACTACGAACTCCCCAAATTTTAATTCCGACTGTGAGCACATGATTTTTGCACTAGGCAAACAAGTTCCAAAATTAAAATAAATAATACTTTTGGGTGCAATTACATGTTTTGTTGGAAATTAGAAGCATTTGTGTGATTGAATAATTAGAAATTAAAATTAGAAAAAAAATAGGTTAAGTACTTACATTGTTGAATTAATTAGTTAAAAAATGAAAAATCGTCAAAAAATAGCTTTAATTAGCGGAAATTAAGGAAAAATAGTTGAAAATTGCCAAAATATATTAGAAAATTAGTGTAAGTAGGAAATTAAGTAATTTAAATAATATAAAAGAAAAAAAATACAGAAAGAAAATACATAAAAATAATTAAAAAAATCAGAAAATACAAAAATATATTGGGTTTGAGTGTTTTGGGCCAAAAGAAATTGAATCAGAAGGCCCAAACGCATTGGCCCAAGGGATCCGGTCCAGTGGTTGAAACTGAAGTGATCTCAGCCGTTCACTTCATCAAATCCAATGGTTTGGAATAATTAGCGGAATTTTTAAATTAACTGAGGCATGAGATCGAATCACAGCCGTCCATTTGAAATAATCTAAGGGTCGGAGGCCTTGGTCTCCTGAGTGACTAAACGATGCCGTTTATGTAATGCGATTGGTGACCGTTGATCTTCATCAGATCAATAGTCTGGATTACCTGAACTCCCTCGCGTATAAAAGGCTTGTGTCTGAAGAGAGGGCCATTCTTCAATCTCCCAAACCCTAGCCGCCTTAGTTCCTTCCCCACCTCTCTTTCTTCATCTTCGTTCCCTCTTCAAAGACCTCACTGGCCATGGAAGCCACCACCTTGTACAGTGGTCTCTGGCCATCTCTCCTTCTCCCTTTCTCTTCTTCTACTTCTTCTTCACTTCAAACGACCATCAAACCCTAGAAAACCCTAAGACAAACCCTTTTTTTGATAAACCGGTCATCGGAACCTACCTCCGGTGACCACCAAACAATGAGAAACCATTCCAAACCAATGCCAATCGGACTGCCTTGGTCTGATCTATCCAACCCTACCACTCATTCCCCTCGAATATCCCTAGATCCCGTCGAATATCCAAAACAAAGTCGTCGGAACCCTAACTCCGGCGACTCAAAACCAAACCCCTTCAATGATCCGGCCTTTTTACCCTCCCAAACACCCTACTGCAACCAAAACTCAAAAAGACTTCACCTTGAAGTCTAAAAGAAAAACCAGAGAGAAAAAGTGAGAAAAAAAAACTAAAAAAAAAGAAAGAAGAACAAAGGCCTTGGAAAAAGACATGAACAAAATAAAAGGAAAAAGGCAAAGCTCGGGGGACAGGCCCCGCTAAGCTAAGTACCCCCTCCCATTATGTTTTATTTTTCTTTGCTTTCTCTGTTTATTTGTTCATTTTTTCAATCTTTATGTTTCTTTTGTTTTTTTTAGATTCCCTCTCTTGTGTTTTGTTTGTTAGTTTAGGGTTTTTAAACTGTTCATCTTCTATATCTATCTCCGTGTTACTTGTTTCTTTGATTCAAAAAAGCCTGTTAGTGCTAGGGATTTCTGTTTGTTATTTTTTCTAGTCATGACTTGGTTCCTCTTTTCTATCTAATATGATTCTTTCTTCTTCTAAGTTCAAAGATCTGTCTTTTCTTCATTTTCTTGATTTGTGGTTCTTTTGTTCTGTTTATCATGTTCTTTCTCTTTTAAGTCTTCAACAGCATGTCTATTCCTCTCTTTTGGTGATTCTTTGTTTGGATTTTTGTTCTGACTTGGAGACTCGACTTAGATATCTCTCTTTTTGTCTTTGTCTTTCGTCTCCTATTAGTATTAAGTTCCTCCATTTTTGTTAGTCTTCGACATCTCTTTTACATGTTTAAGCTCCGACTCTTAGTCTACATCAGTCCATCTTTATTAGCTTTCAATAGGTTTGAATGAGTCTTATCTTCTGGTCTTTTCATGTTTAGTTATAGTGTTAGGACTAACTGTTAGTTTCATATCTGAGTTTGTTCTACTTCAGCTTCCATGTTTTCTTAACTTAGCATGATTCTAGGGTTAGCAATTGGATTTTCATGCCTAATTAAGGGCCTTTACTTTAATAACAACCTCAATGGCTTTTCAAATGCATTTTAATGATTCTTCCTTATCTTCTCCATGTCCTCCTGTTCCACATACTTCATCTTGTTTAGTGACTTGGTCTGACTGATATCATAGATCCATAGATTCTTGTGAGCCATGCTTAAATCCTTGTTGTTGACTGTTTGTGATAGTCTATACTTCTGTGTGTGCCTGTGCCATGAACCATTAAGGTTTTGAAGCTTTTCAATTGTCATCTGACCTGAGCTAGTGGTAACTAAGTCTAGATTGACATGAGATTGACACTTTGTCACATGAAATTGGATAATGTTAATTGATTAACTAAGATTCAACCATATCAAATTTTCCTTTCTGAGTTTTGGCTGATTGATGCATATTGTTTGGTCTTATGTGGCTCTGTGTGCAATACATGTTGAAAATGATTGAGTTTTCAGTAGTTCTTGTTAGTATGAGTATTTGATTAACACTAACCAACCTTAGGGGATTGGTTAGAGCTGCTAGTGCTAGGTTCCATGAAAATGGCTAGTTTTGAAATAGGCTTAAGACTGAAAACTGAACAAACATAGGTTATTAGGTAATAAGTGACCAAAAGAGTGGTCAATTTTACAAATTGACCAACTCTACAAGGTCCAAACACACTAGTCCATCTCAAAAGAGGCTAGTTGTGCAACACTGGTTAAGTCTGCAAATGCAGGCTCCCCAAGGCTCATTTGAGCCCTGAATCTCAGGTGGCTAGGTCTGCAAAGACCTTACCCTAGCATGTGATCAATCAAAAGGCTAGATTACGCAAAGATTGGCTAAGTCTGCAATACCAGACTTGCCCAGGCTCAATTTGAGCCCTGAACCACAAGTGGCCAAACCTGCAAAGGCTTTGGACCTAATTGTGTTCAGCAAATGGGTTCAATTACCCAAGCCAAGTCTCAACTTGAGACTGGCTAAGTTTTAAATAGTTTAAATAGAATAATAAAGCAGGCTAGTCCTGCAATTAGTTTTAAAAAATGAACTAAAAGGGTTAATTAACTGAAATTGAAACAAAAAGGGGCTAAGTTTTAAATAATAGAACTGGTCAGTCCTTAAATGCCAATGCAAGGATTAGCCATAGGTTAAATAAGTCCCAAAAGCTGAATACCAGACCTAGGTGGGTCGGGTAAAATAGCCAAATCATTAAGGGCATAAAGGGAAACCAAATAGGTAAAATGGTGAATAGAACATATAGGGTTAAGGGAGTCATTTGTACCCTGATTTCTGCAAATTGGCAGAAGTTTAAGGGTATAATGGTCTCCCTAAAAAGAGAAATCTGTAAAAATCTTTAACCCTTAGGGATAGCTTGGTAAAAAGCCCCAAAAGGAATCTTTTAGAACCTTCCAGCACATGCTGGAAGGGATTTAATAACTGAAAAGAGGGGCTAAGTGTATGTTTAGTAATTTTAAGAGGGGGAGAAGTGGGATTTATTCCCATACTTTCTCCCCAAGTCATCAGCCCCTTCCCACACCTATAAATACTCCTAAAAAGAGTTAATTAGGGGCTGGCTTTTGAAGAAAAAGTTCAGAGAAATATTAGTGATATAGCAAATAGTCGTTTCCAGGCATTTTTGAGTGAGAGCCTTTGATATTCAACTGTTCTCGGGGTTTTCTGTCTGAGTTTTGCTTGGATTCTTATCTTTCTCTTGATGTGGTTTTCTGTTCGTGGATATTCAATCTCATTGTTGCGTTGGCTGTTCGAGTTATTTCTGTTGCGTATTTGCCTGAATCCCCTTAGACTCATTGGCTTTTTCTTGTTGATCCAGGTATTCTTCTGTCCAAAAAACAAAGCTGTAAAGACTTGATTGAATGAAATGGAGCTTTGGATTTAGAATTCATTTGATACATTATATTTTGTAATTATTTTTTCATTAGTTGTTTAATCTTAGATCTGTAGTGGTAGTATAGAGTGTAGTAGCAGAAAAACAAACACAAAAACATTGTAATAGCTAGTGATATAGTATTCGTATAGTCATAGTAGTATATCACGCCTAGTTTAAATAGGTAAACCCTAAAATATAAGTAAACGAATCATGATTTCAAATCTCTAATCACTATTGCTTCACAGAGAATTTCTTAAATCATCATCACTTAGCTAATGTCATAGATCTACACTTAAACATGGAATAAAAACATTAGATCGGATAGTGATTCATTTATAATTGAGTTGATAATCTGCTAATGAGCTAAGCTGCAGTAAAATCAGTAGTTTAATTATGTTAAAGTCCTTGAACCACTTAGATGTAGATATTTGAGTTATATCAATGAATGTTTAGGCTGTTTAAACCATGCTCTTGTAATTAGTTTACTTATAAATTGAGGCTCGGATCTGTTTAAGTATATAAAAAGGGAAATAACTAGATAATGAAATAGCTTAATTAGAACCAGATTTATGATGATAAGAGGTTTAGTTCATGATGAAATCAGTGGTATAATCTCAACTGTGTATAAACCACCTTAGTCTTAGATAATCCCTAGGTAATTAGTTTTAACTGTTCTTCAACGCCTCGCGTATAATTAAACCATTTTTGCTTAAATTTTTCAATTATATAAATAACTCAGGAGTTAGTGTAAACTCATTGGTAAAGGTCAAGAATTAGAGATAGTCTTTTAGTTCAAGTCTTAGGTATGGTAGATAGTTGACTCACGATTAATGTTGATAATTCGTGTACTGATTTTCTTTATTGATAAATAAAAGTGCAAGTTAATTTCTGTGTTAATTCCAAATGTGTATGTTTGTCTTCAGTCATTTACTTGTATACTTATTATTCCTATTTGGTCTGGGCCTGATTAGTGGCGTGGGCCTGGACCATATTCATACGACTGATGACTGGCAAATGAATGCCCAGGTCAGGTCTGGTTCTCTAAAGACATGGACCTGCTTATAATGTAATGAAGCTCACTCAGGAAGTCTAGGCCCAATAACACAAAATTGACGGGCCTGGAATGTTTGGTAACAAAATTGGCTAAGGGAAAAACATATGTAGAAAAGTATAGTTGAACAATAGGATTGGACTTTAAAAATAATTGGGATGAGCCTTGCACGACTTTAAATAGTGGGGCCCCCTTTAGTAATGATATAACACATAAATAGACCCGGGGAGGCTATTAGCAAACTCCATAGCCTCACCCCAAACAATTAAAAGCCGATAGACCTTTCAGGGCACGATTTAATACACTTTACCTATGAACGAGTGTGCACTTGGTGCAACTCAAATCTTAAATCCCGGCAAAGCCAAAATGTACCAAAGGTCACAGGCGTACTGGTTGCGGTGTGACTCGAGGTGCGTTTTCGCGATGTCGCAATTCTATAAAATATTAAAGTTAAAAGCACATACGTATTGTTAAAACCTATAATGAGTCAAACAAGAGTCAAGAACAATGATTGAGCGACTGTGCTAAAATCACGGAATCCGGGAGTGCCTAACACCTTCTCCCGGGTTAACAGAGTTCCTTATCCAGATCTTTGTTTCGCGGACATTAATAAAAGAATCAATTTCCTTGGATTCGGGATTAACCGGTGACTTGGGACACCATTATTTTCCCAAGTGGCGACTCTGATAATTAAACAAATATCCCGAACCGATTGTCCTTTAAATGGAAAAACTCCTTCCTCTATGCTATTATATCCGTCTCGGGTATTTGAACATCGAGGTATACCCTACATATACCATTATTATGTTGGGGTAGTAAAAAAGGAGGTGTGACACCCACTATGCGTACAAGTCATAAATTCCTAAAGTGAAGTTGTTCATGGCCTCAAACTATCGAAAGACGCGTTAGAGCTCAAGATGATCGTTCGGGTCGTTACATTCTCTCCCACTTAAGCATACGTTCATCCCCGAACGTGCTGAGAACGGCACTGAAGCTGTCCGAAATCATTGTTTAACACCTTGAACACCTACCCGTTCTACCATAGCTCTGTTAAACACATTAACTTTATCAAATCTGAAGATATTCTCTTTTATTCAACAAATAATCTTAGAACCAAGTTCCAACACCCGAAATGCCTGCTTCTGACCTACGAATACCATAACAATCACTACACGATGTATTAGAACATGACTGCATACCTTTGCTATTCACAGACAATAATAACCTTCTCTGATCATAATAACCTACATTTCACGAGTCTGATGCTCTCAATGCACCTCATGACATATGTAAATCTTGTCCCAATTTTTGCGATACCGCCACAACGGAAAAGATGTGTAGAAATTCATAACCATCTAACGAGTCAACCAAATCACTGAGTCCATACCCCTGACATAAATCATTATCTAATTCTGAATTAAATAATGGTGTTTGCTCCTTAATATACTTAACATAATCTGATTGCACTAATCCTAGATCTAATAACCTTGTCTCACCCAATACGAACTGTTCAGGCAATAAGCCACCCTAGTCATGACCAATCGTCTCATATGATGACTTAATGTGCCAATAGGCCACAAACTAGAATGTGATACATAAAGTAAACTATCTCTGGAAGGGACTACTCAACTTACACAACTAATACGAACTTTCCTTAGAAAAAATTGTAAACAAAACACACAACATAGAATATAGAAAACTGTACTCATCATCATACTGTTGTGGTGTGCAGCCCGATCCAAATATAGAACTCACATGAGGAGATACACACCGAGCTAAATTGTTCATTATTACTAAACACCGAATATCAACCACAAGCAAGCTAAGTTCATTATACTATTCTTGGGTAGACAAATAATGCCATAAGCTACAAAACTCAAGCACAACTGAAGTGCTATATCTAATCTGAATCACAAGAGCCATCTTGCGCACATAACACCACAGCTATGCAGAACCTCAATACATAAGAAATTTATCAAGTTGTTTCACAACTCACACGGCCCAATATAGAATTATATGAAATAGCTGATGACGAAATAGCATCAAACATCCGAATACTCCTTCGTAAGGAGCTTTGTTCTCAAATGAACACATCCAGCCTAATATAGAGCCCTCCTCCATATATAGATCCATCCATAGAGCTCAAGCCAATTCTAATCGCACCGAACTAGGAAAATGACGTCCATAATTACCCCATTTTCCCTATAACTCACAAGAACAACCATCACAACCGGAGTAATCCTCCACAGTCCACAAGTAAGTCTCCACGATCCACAACTCATCAAACCGAGTGCCCTTTAGGCATAAATTATCAAATTAGCGATATTACCGCCATCTTCATACTTGGTTTAAATTTTCAATCAATAAAGCGACTATATGTCACACTCATACAATCTCCCTGGGAGACACGCTAACCGGTCTACACATCCATACCATCGGCCGCACTAACACTGTAAAGCAAGTCTAGAATCTATGACCAGGTTACAAAGCCTCTTTTACAAAACACCAGCCTCAGGTGATGAAGAAGACAATACCAACTTATTCTAAACATTCAAATCCCTTTCCTGCTCATTCGAGCTTGTGATCTCCTGTCCAACACCGAACCGCACCTCGGTTCCTCACTTCCAAATTTTCATACCACTCACTGCACCTACATGACAATATGCGATAGTGCCCGAATTTTATCGTAACTCCTGAACCACTAATAGGGTAAACAATCCATCACATAGATACCTTTTACTCTTCTAATTCCAAGAGAGCCATAGCAATAAGCAAGTGAATTCTTATAACGTAGAATATTTCAATCCTCAAGTAGTGGTCTAAGCAACCATAACCCTTTGGGGATTTGCCTATGCGTAACATACCATAATACTTGAATATTCCCAAATAAGATGATTTATGACAGTCGTGCAACCTCACATGCACCATCACGACTATGCTAGTTTGACCATGGATAACCAATCTAAATCCTTCTAATTCATCCTTAACTTTCCTTAGAGATAATACTAGTTCAATTCCTTAGATCACCAACCTAAATCCACGCTCACACTGAGTGATTCCATTCCATGAGACCATATTGTCTCCAAACCCACGAACCGTTTCATAACCTCCTTGCACTCATGTGAGCGCATGATTTTTGCCCCAAGCAAATAAGTCCAAAATTAATATACAAAAATGATTTTTGTTTGAAATTTGTTGATTATGGTGCAGAAGTATCAGTGTTTGTTTTTTGTTTGTTGAAAATTAAGTGAAGAAAAAAAATTTACATGAAAATACAAATTAGAAAATACAAAAATACAGGATAATTACTAGGAAAATTAGAAAATCAAAAGAAAAATACAAAATGCGAGAGATAATAAATACATTGGGAACAAATACGGAGGAAAACAAAAATACAATACAAGAAAAATAGAAAATAATAAAATAAATACAATTTGAAAATAAAAAAACAAGGTATAATACAAGAATAATACAAAATACCAAGGACCCAAATGGACCTGGCCCAAAGGAATTAATACGGACCTATTATATATAATACCAAACGACGACGTTTCAATCAAACAAATCTGGGCCGTTGATAAATTGAATCAAACGGACTAAAATAAACGGTTGTCTAGAAATTAAAACGACACCGTTAATTGAAATAATCAGGACCGTCGAATTAACTCATCCAACAGACAAAAGGAAATCCACACTTAAACTAAACGACACCGCCTAATTGAAGTAATCACAACCATCCAGCTAATTGATCTAACGAACGAGAGGAAGACCTAACTAAAACCATACGACACCATTTAGTGGGCAAATGAATCCTGACCATTAGTTTAAATTAATCCAACGACTGAGGATCATTGTTACACGTCTAATATTAATCTATACCCCTCCCTTATTACATTCATTATACACTCACCCTTTTCAGACTCCAAACCCTATCCGCCCCCATTTCCCTTGCCCCTCTCCACATAGGCCACCGGAACCCTACCGGTGGTCTACTTTTGGCCATCTTCTCCAGCCAAGCTTCACACCCCTGAACTTCCCCCTTCTCCTCTATCACCCCATCGTACTAGCCTCGTCCAAATACCTTCCCTTCTCCCAAAGTCTTGAAACACAGTTAGCCGGAACCCTAGACGGCGACCACCAACCTGTGAACTAGCCTACACCCTTAACACCCTAAGACCAGCCTGAACTCCTCTTTCACCCTATCTAAATCCCTTCCCTCGAATCTTAGCCCATCTTGTCGAATATCAAAAAAAATATTTCGCCGGAACCCTACTATGGCAGATACCCCCCAAAACCAAAACTACCCCTAATCGAACATCCAGCCCTCAGATATAAGTCGTTCACAACAAAATAAGACTCTAGGAGTCTATCTAGAAGACCAACAGTCAAAGAGACACAAGGTCTTTGAACAACCGGAAAATCAAAAACCAAGAAGGAAAATGAAGAAAAATGAAAGAAAAGAAGGAATAAGAAGAAAGAAAGAAAATGAAAACCAATCAAAAGCTAAGTAACCCTGAACCCATCATTTTTTCTCTATTGTGCTTCATGTTATACTTCTGTCTTCGATTATTTGTTAGCCTAGACCTATTGTATGTTAGAAAGTCTTTATGTGTATACTTGAAATCAACTGAGTACAATTTTGTTCTGATGGAAGTCACTTGTTAAATCATATGTTGTGTAGTCGTTTAATGTTCTTGTTTGATAGATCCTTTTTTGTTTAAATGTTTTGATTAATTGGATTCAACCATTATCAAACTGTTTATCTGAGTCCTGATTAATTAAGAGTTTAGTCGTAATTAGGGTTATATTTGTAAGATTGTTTGAAATTGGCTATTATTGCAATATAGTTTAATTCTTGGCTCCTCTGAATTTCTAAGTACTTAGTCGTATTAGGGATATGTGAGTAAATGCCTAATATGGCTATCATTGCAATACAATTTGAGTTTTTGACTTGTATGGGTTCCTGACTAATTAAAAGGCTACTTGTGGCTATTTTTGTAAAGTGGTTAGTTCTGAGAAGAGTTTGCTTAATATGATCTGGTTATAATATAAAGTATAAATATAAAGGGGTTATTTGTTAAATTCTGCTTCAATTGTTGAATACTCAAGGTCTTAATTAGATCTAAGGCTGGTCGAGTAATTACACACAAGACACAGGGGTAAAAGGGGAATGGAAAATGGTATTCTGAGAATAACTTAGAAATAATAACGGCATAAAAGACAAATAAACATGGTTTTGATGTAATTAGCTAAACAATAAACGGGCATTCTAGGTATAGTTAAATGGTAAATAGGTAATAAATTTTAGCAAGTGAGGGTAATAAAGGCATTAACGCCTGAAAAGAATGATAGAGAATAATCTAGAACCTTCTAGCAGGGGGTTTAAGTATATTACTGTCAAAATAACTTGGACTGAACTGAAATAATTCAAAAAGAGTTGGGATGGGAAATCTGAATATTTAATTCAAATTTCCCTCCCATTCTACTCTATAAATAGGCCCCTTTAGGCCTTATTAAAGAGGTTCCAAAGATTTAACATACTGAAATGCACTAATACAAACTGAAATACTATTATTGTTTCATTGCTATTAGCTTGAGTGATATTTTAGACTTCTGTTCGTTGGTTTTCATCTGTTGATTGAATTCGTAAGGTTTTCTACTTTCTTGGTCGAATTCTCTGGGTTGTCTATTCTAAAGTCGTACCTGTTGCTGTGTTAACGAGCCTTTATTGCTGTTGATATTTGGTTGCTGCTTATCGCTGGTTTCTCTTCTCGTTCATTCCTTAGAACTCATTCTTTCATCTCATTTGATCAGGTACACTATTACCTCTCAAGGATGTAATTGAAATGCTTTGAAGGAATGGAAATGCTGATTAGTTCTATTTGTAATTGTATTTCTGTTTTTGTAGCTGTAGACACTTAGATTTCATGTAATTCATTAGGATTTGGGTTGTAATAAGGACTAGACTGAACGAACCTAATTCAAAAATTATAGTAGTAGTAGATAACAATATAGGAAATAGATTAAACAAGTCAGTCAAAATGATCGCCTAGCTTTAAAATCGAAACAAGTTGAGCCGAGTTAATTCACTTGTAGATTTAAAAACTACTTTAATAAACAGACGTGTCATACAAGTACTTAGATGTTTTGTCAACTAAATTTTGAATCAGTATTGATTAATTCAAAAAAGCATGAGTTAGTTGAATTTTAAATCATGTTAATGTCTTAGCATTACTAAAACTGGTTTTGCTATGAAATTCATGTTTAAACTTAATGGTATGGTGTAAAACAAAAATTAGAGTATGAATAAAATTCAAATTACAATTGGAATGTGTTTTAGTTGAAGATTTAGAGTAATATTTCCAGTTAAATAAAAACAACAAGGTAACTCTGTAATTAGTGTTTCAACTGATAAATAATAAGTAGATTAGATTCAGTTAATCTGACCAAATAGTATAATTCAAACATAAATCAGTATTAGCATGTCTAGTTAAATTCTGATATTGAACTTAATAGTATCTACTTATAGTGTTGTTAGTTAATTAAATTGTTAACCTGCGTTAAACCTGCTCTAGATAGTAATAATTTGGGCCTTGGCGTGAATAAAGGCCCATATCTAGTCGAAATGGCTTTTGAGCCTATGAGAACAAACACAAATAATGTTAACTGGGTTTTAATTAGCCTGTTGCACCTTGGTGCATCACTGTGAGTTAACCCAGATTCCAGTCCCAATAATGTGTAATGGCCTGGATCCAAATAAATAATGATATAAAAACATTTATAAACAGTTCTATTAAGGGAAAAACAACATTAGATAACATAGTATACAAATAGGCTTAACCTTTTAAAATGAAATGGGACGAGTCTCGTTACAAGATAAAAACGCACGGGCCCCCCAAATAATAACTATAAAAGTTTAGACCTGGAAGGATCGTTTAGACAATTTCACGATCTCTCCCAAAGTAACAAGAATAGACATCATTAGGCGTAATTTAAATATACATTACTAAGTACGGGTGTACATGTATATGACCCAAATCTAACTCTCAACGAAGTCGAAATGTATTAAAAGCCACCGGCGTACTGGTACGGTTTGGCCCGAAATGCATTTCCATGATGTTGCAATTCTTTTAAAAAATGATAAAGTGGAATATTAATAAATGCACATAAATTGGAACATATAAGGACATCAGATAAAAACAAATACAACAGTTGAGCGGCCGTGTTAGAACCATGGAATTCGGGAGTGCCTAACACCTTATCCCGGATTAACAGAATTCCTTATCTAGATTTCTAGTTTGCAGACTGTAACAGAGTCAAACTTTCCTCGGTTCGAGATTAAACCGGTGCCTTGGGACACCATTATATTCTTAAGTGGCGATTCTGAACACCTAAAATAACTAATTCCGTTCCGACTGTCTTTAAATTGGAAAAACTCCATCTACGCCCTCACGGATATAATATAGTAATACACATTTTTTTAGTAGAGTAAAAAAGGAGGTGTGATAGCTCTAGCGACTCTGCTGGGGATAAGAAACCCAGAACTTCGGTTCAGGGTTTAAGAATTCGAGCTTAGTTAAATTGTTGTTTTCGTTTATATCTGATTTCCCTATATGTTTTGATCAATGTGCTATGTGTTTACCGCTTTGATATTACGTGAAATGTATATAAAAATTGTGCCGAAAACCCTTCTCTTCTTACCTCCGGGGATGTGCTTACTGGTTGAGACTCCCCTTTCTGTTAGCATCAATACCAAAATAAGAAAAGAGGCCGGACAAGTTACTAAGCCGGACGATCCCGCGGGTCCCTGGTACGTAGCCCCCTCCTCGACCCGAGTTGTCCGCTCGGGTACACAGTCTAGAACCAATGAAAATCAGGATATTGAGCCTAGAGTTAGGACAATTATTTGCATCATATCTGACTTAGGGGACTCAACACAGGGGTTGGGTCCGTCTAGGACAGGTAACCCGGATATAGAAAGACCGAGCAAGATTATGTGTTGCATTTATTTGTCTTGGGCCATTATGCTGACCGGCTAAATACCTGAAGAAAGGAAAAATAGAAATTTTTTAGAAAAAACCCGATGTCTAAATACTAACTAAACTCTGTTGAAATTTTGAGGGAATTATCAAAAAATAGTTGGATTAAGTCAGTTTTGTCGAAATTAGTTGGTCTAAAAATAATTTGACCGAACTACGCTGGTTTGATTCTCAATACTAGGTGAGATACGTAGGCAACCCTTGACGGGTCCAACCACCCCTTTTCAAAAATAACCAAAAATATTAATAAATCAAAGTGATGGTGTTTTTGAAAATAGCCGAATGTCCTAAAAGGGCGCCGGAAGGCTATTTGTGCAAAAATGGCCACTTTTGAGTCATTCTCCCTAAATAACAAATACAACCTTAAAATCTTCGGAGGAAGTGTTGAAAGGCCGTATTCACCAATAGGGACTTTTTGAAAAAAAATGAATGAAAAGAAATTTTCCTTTGAAAAATATTTTTCTCTTAGTTCAAATAATATGTGGTTAAATCACCTTTAAATAAATGTGCAGGATGAACACAATGCAAAATGAACCTTTTTCGTTAATGAATAAGATCCCTTCGGAGTTACGCCTCTGGTGGAAAGACTTAGGTCAGGATGGACAAGATGAGGTCAAGAAATATTTGAAAGGTCTTACCGAGTTGCTTGATATCAGACCTCGGGGAGACATTATTCGGGCCTTGGTCACCGTTGGGATCCTGCACACAATGTGCTCCATTTTTCAAACCATGAGCTCACTCTGACACTAAAAGAGATTTCTAGTTACATCGGTAAAAATCCCTCTGAAAGATAAATATCTGGTAGCTCCAAGAGCCATCACCACACACAGATTCCTGGATTTCTTAAAAATAGCTCGAAGTGTTCACAATGAAGATTTGGTCAACGAGTTTTGCACTATGAATTTCATATACCATAGATATGGTCACATTGGAGGATTTTGACAACCCAACAAACAAACTCTGCAGTAAAGCTAACCGGGCTAAATGGGAGGAACATAGGCGTTTTGCTTTTATGGTGGCGTTTTTGGGTTAGATAATATTTCCAAGGAAAGATGAGACCATCGGCATCCGAATTGCCGAGATTGTCAATACTCTCCTCACACAGGATAATAGTACTTTGGCACCTATCATAGTGGCCGATATCTTTTGTGCTCTCACAGCTTGTGAAGCTGGAGAAGATTTCTTCGAGGGATACAATTTGCTATTACAGATGTGGATGATCGAGCACTTATGCCATCGCCCTCAATTTCTGAGTTATGGATCATCAAAAAAGACTTGCATAGATGAATTCTACTCGAGGATAAAATGGGTAAAGTTGTCGGAGGGGTCTAAAGGTTGGATCACATATTTTCGATCTCTTACTGCTAGTCATATAGAATGGACATTCGGGTGGCTACCCATTGATGAAATCATATACATACCAGCATAATGATCGCACTTTCTTTTAATGGGGCTCAAAAGTATCCAACCTTACGCGCCGTACCGAGTATTACGACAACTCGGAAGATATCAAATAGTGCCAAAAGATGGAGATCTCAACATTCAAGTGATAGAGATTAGTCCAGATGGGCTGTTTCCTAAGGCAAAAGTCCGACAAATATGGAATGAGTGCCAATGTTTGAAAGTGGACACTTGTGTAAAGGATTGGGCCAGAGGTGAAGTGTTACCTGGTTATTCCGCATGGTACAGAAGAGATTATGAGCATGAAAGGCCAATGAAGGGACCTCACATTCAAGAATATTCCAAGTTGTCAAAAGAGCAATGAGGTTTGTTGGCTAAAGAGAACGAATACCGAGCCAAAATCAGTATATTAGAAAAGAAAGTTCAAGACCTCAAGTTCGAGAGCAGCTTACACACCGCGGCCGATGAGGGTGAAAAGAAACAATTGATTAAGGAAAATGAGGCATTAAAAGCCCAAATTTTGAAAATGAGAGCAACAACTGAAACCCCTATTCAACATGCCCGGGATGAAAAACTGATTGATAATTTGCGGCGAAAGGTGAACTACTACAGTTTTGATCTAGACAAAGCCGAAAAAGAATTAATTGGGGTTCGGAAGCAACTGGCTAGAAATGCTGAAGAAAGGGCTCGAATGATCCAACAATTGAAATAAGAACATAATATTGAAGTTGCTCGGTTGAGGAGAAAGATTGCCACGATCGAGGTCAAAAGTAGCAAACAAGTAAAAGAGTTTGACATAGAAAGAGAACACTGCTATATGGCCATGGCCCGATTAGAAATGGAATTGCAGCAGCTTCAAGAGAAAAACCAACAGACTCTAGATGCTCGTACCGAACAAATAGGGAGGTTACTTCAAGAGAAAGGAATGATTAGAGAGAGAATTGTCAGCATTGTTCATTATATCACTCGAAAATGCCAGATATGCGAAGATATGATCCAGTCCACATTTGCCGCCTCAATAATGATATTTGTAAAGCAAGTAATGAGGGATATAGATAAACTCCAAAGGGGACTAGCGTATAGACCCACGGTAAGACTGAACGATGTCTCGCGGGCAATAGGATATTTAATGTATTCTTAGGACATGCATTTTGAGTTTGTATTTTTAGAAAGTTGTAGTACAATTATCATTAGAGTATTATAAATTGTAATCAATGATTGGTTATTAATGAAATTGAAAGTTTCCAATTTGTTATTATTCTTTAAATACTTCCAATTTGCGATAGGAAAATATGTAGGACCGATCAATGAAAAATGAAAAAAGGGGACAATAAGAAAAGAAATGAAAAAGTGAAAAATGAAAAGAAAAAAAAATGTCGGTGATAATAAATATAAGGAAAAGAAAAAGCCAAAAAAAAAAGAATTGGAAAATCAAGAAAGACAACAACGTCGGGATGACGCATATTGCCAGGCAAAGTAGTATTCCTAATATGTAATTTTGACCCATTATGGCCTAACCACTAACAAGTTTTGTCGTTGTTGAGTAACAGATAGGTGGTTAGTGACTGGCATTCTAGCAACTCACAATTACAACACTCGTTCCAAGAATATGACAAAGGCAATAACTCAGGAAATTAAAGCAACAGTCATGGATCCAGTACATGAAGATGAGGTAGTGGATGTGAATAGTATGAAAGAGGATATGTATAAGGTCATACAACAAATGGCTGAGATGTACCAGGCTTGGGCGAAGGGACAACCTTTACCGACCTACCCTGCCAATCCCACATACATCCCTCCACTAGTCCCAGCACAAGATCTACCCACTATGAACTCATCCTCCAATTACCCCACATACCCACCATACTATGCAACCACGTCACAAGCACCACCTCTAATCCCTAAACAAGTTCCACCACCACCACCACATGTTGCTCCTGTATATGTGGCCCCACCACCAGCCACCATGCATAAATCATCTAGTGAACCATTATTCAACATCCAAGACAACCATTATTACCCCCCGGAACGTACTTTCCGACAACATAATTCCTATAACCCTCTCATTGATATGGCTGAAGAGGAGAAACCACCTAAAAATCCTGAGCAGGAAGAGATGGCTAGAAAGATGAAAAGCCTCGAGCAATCATTCCCGTAACATGCAGGGCTTGGGTGGTCAAGTAAGTGTAACTTACAAGGATTTATGTCTATTCCCTAAAGTGCAACTGCCAGCAGGATTTAAGCTACCAAAATTTGATTTGTATGATGGTCACGGCGACCCGATATCATATTTAAGAGGGTTCTGCAGCAAGATGCGTGGAGACGGTGGGAAAGATGAGTTACTCATGGCCTACTTTATCCAAAGTCATAGTGGTTCAGCTCTCGAATGGTATACCCGGAAAGACCATACCAGGTGGTTTATTTGGGACGATCTAGCCCATGCATTTGCAAACCATTATAGAGTGACACTTACAAAGATGGAGAAAAACCGGGAGAAAGTTTTCGAGAATAAGGCTTTAGGTGGAGGGAGCAAGCTGCTCGGTTAGACCCACGGATGAAGGAGGGAGAGATGGTAGACTATTTTCTGGAAGCTTTGGAACCAACGTACTCTGGTCATTTAGTATCTGCCATTGGGAAAACATTCAACGAGGTAGTTAAAATGGGAAGCTTAGTTTAGGAAGGGTTAAAGTCAAACAATATTATGAGCTATTCAGCCTTCAAAGCTACAAACCAGGCAATCGAGAAGGCACATACGGAGCAATCAGTAAAAAGAAGAAGGAAGAGGTGGCAGTCATAGAAGGAAGGTCTTGGTCCATGAGTCCCAATCCATACTACCAGCAGCCTCGCCCACATCAACCCTACCCACCAACACCATATAGCCCACCTCAACATTATTTCCCTCTTCCTGTTCTACAATATTTTGTACATCACTCTCAAACCTACTCACCACCTTCTACTCCATGGTGAACTCCAGCACCTCAAAATATTTACCACACCCAGAACACATACCCACCTATAAAAACATACAAAAATCCCAATGGAACAAGTTTCCACCCTAATCCCGGAGTCAAAATGGTAGGACACAAAGGAAGAAAACCTTTACTCCCTTGGGCGAGTCATACACCAGTCTTTTACATAGACTAAGACAACTCGGGAAGTTAAATCCCATAGAGCCCAAAATCCCTAATCCACCACCGAGAAACTTGGACCAATCTATTAATTGTGAATATTGTTCAGGAGCCCCAAGGCATGACACTGAAAAATGCTGGCACCTGAAGACTGCAATACAGGAGCTCATCGACTCTAGAAGAATTGAAGTTTAGGCCCCCGAGGCTCCTAATATAACACAGAACCCTTTGCATGTGCACCACGAGACCCACATGATAAAGGTGGTACAAGAGGGAAATTGCAAGAAGCCCTCTCAGGCTGTAATGATGATCAAGTCTAGCGGAAGAAAGATAGAGGAGAAAGTTATAAGCGTGAAAATACCAGTCAAGCCATATGTGAGCAAGCCAGCAGTGGTAGCAGAACCTGAGCCAGTAAATGTGAAAGTGCCTGGAGTGAGTGTAAAGCTCGTACTGACTGTAAAAGGGGTACAACTAGAGCCAGTTACTCAAATGCCCACAGTGAACACCAATATTGTGCCTTGGAATTACAATAAGGTGACCGGCATGTATAAAGGTAAGGAAATCAAGGAAGAGATTTGTGAAACCCACGGTTTAACTACAGTAGAGAGATGTTTTGCTCCCGATGAATTGAGGAAGGCAAAAGTTACAAGAGTTAATCCGACCAATGTAAAGAAAGTTGTCACTGAAGAAGAAGCCGAAGAATTTTTGAAGAGAATGAAATCTCAGGATTATTCTATAGTTAGACAGCTGAGGAAAACACCAGCTCAGATATCTTTGCTGTCCTTGTTGATTCATTCTGATGAATGTCGTAAGGCGTTAATGAAGATCCTGAATGAGGCCCATTCACAGAAACAATCACAGTGAGTCATTTAGAGAAGATCAAAAATAAAATCTTCGAGGCAAACAGAATAACATTTTCAGATGAGGAACTAACGATGGAGGGGACAGAGCACAACAGGGCATTATATCTTACGGTGAAATGTGAAGAATCAGTGGTGACCCGCGTACTAGTTGATAATGGGTCAATTGCCAACATTTGACCTTTATCTACTTTGGGCTAGCTTAAGATTGATCATGAAAGAATTCATAGAAATAGTATATGCGTAAGAGGATTTGACGGAGGTGGGAAGAACACTGCTGGAGACATCATATTGGAACTCACTATCGGACCAGTAGAGTTTACCATGGAATTCGAAGTTTTGGACATTTTTGTGTCCAACAATCTCCTACTAGGACGTCCATGGATTCATGCTGCAAAGGCTGTACCTTCCTCACTTCATCAAATGGTGAAATTCGAATGGGATCGTCAAGAAATAGTAGTTCATGGTGAAGATAATTCTTGCAATATCATCACGTCGTTTGAAGAAGTCGAGGGTGATAAAGGTCCCCGAGTATACCAAGTGGTGGACACTATATATGTGGATAAAATATCTGAAGGAAAAAAACATTCCGATGCCCAAGATAGCTTCTACATCAGTCATGGTTGCTACGAAGATGTTGAAAAACAGGTTTCTCCCCGGGAAAGGTTTAGGAGCTGCACTGCAAGGAATAACACAGCCAGTATCACTTTCGGGTATCATTGACACTTTCAGGTTAGGTTTCAAGACAACCATTTCCGACATAATAGGAGCCCGAAAACTGAAAAAGAAAGGATGGACCCTCCCTAAGCCTATCCCTAAACTCTCCCATTCATTCGTCAAGCCTGGTACAAAAAGGCGTCCGTCAACGGTCATGCCCAGCTGAGCAGAGATAAGGCAAGACAAGGTGCTGCTAGAAAGATTTGAGAGGTTGTTCGAAAATGTGAGCATGGTAGAGGCAGCATAGGGCACAGGTAAATTGGATGTCTAATTTGTTGGATACCAGATCAAGCTGAATAACTGGGAAGCTACTCCTCTTCCGACTACAAGGGAGTTGTGGTAGTTAGCTTTGATGCTTCTTTCTTAAATCTGTTGTCACGACCTGGATTTTCCCCCAACATCGGGATCATGATGGCGCCTACTTGTGGTAGCTAGGCAAGCCACTTTATTCACACTATCCTGTTTTTAGCAATATTTCGTACTCAATTTAATTAACAAGAACCAAAACATTAATTAAATAAGTGCGGAAGACTTTATCAAAATAGAGATAAGCAGTTTCAAGGTAAAACAATACTGAAATCCTCTACCCAAGACGTGGAGTCACCAACTCATGAACTACTAGTGAATACTACACATAAAAGTCTGAAAGAAAATAACATAATCTGTTTGTCTCGGAACAAATAGACTACATCTAATTAACATAAATAATAGGAAGAGACGTCGGGCTTGCGGACACCTACAAGCTACCTCGGTCTCAATATGCTCAACTCCCATGCAAAGATCTACCGCTACTGCTCCTGATCGAAACCTAGACTGTGCAAAAATGCACAGAAGTGCAGTATCAGCACAATCCGACTCCATGTGCTGGTAAGTGCCTGGCCTATCCCGGCGAAGTTGTGACAAGCCTAGGACCAGACACCCACATAAACCTGTGCAATTCTATATATATGTAAACCACAAGATAACGAGGAATAATCAAGTAACAACTCAACAAGGAATATCACAGAAGAACTCAACAGTTAACAACAGTTATTAAATCGACAAGGAAAATAAAGTATAATGGAAAACATGTAATATCAAGTCAAGGAATAGCAAATAGTTGCACGGCATCACCCTTCGTGCTTTTACTCTTATCCTAACCAAATAAGCAAATAAAGTGCATGGCATCACCCTTCGTGCTTTTACTCTCATCCTCACATCCATGGCACGGCATGATCCTTCGTGCATGGTTCAATAACAAGGCACGGCATGATCCTTCGTGCATAATCAATAACATGGCACGACATTAACCTTCGTGCATAATCAATAACAAGGGACGACATTAACCTTCGTGCATAATCAATAAATCAAGGCACGACATTAACCTTCGTGCATAATCAATAAATCAAGGCACGTCATCACCCTTCGTGCATTATCACTCTTCCTCACCCAAATAACAATCACAATTAAGGGCAGAGAATGAAAATAGTAAATCATGAACCGTCCCGGCAAGGGACACAAAAATCATCACAACAAAGTCCCGGCAAGGGCAATCAATATCTCACTTCACAATAACAATTCTACAACCCGGCAAAGGTCCAACAATTTATCTTTAAGTATGTCACACAACAAGTATTAACAACGACTCACCGTCATGCAAGACGCCAGTGTATGGATGCTCATCACCACAGCCCATACACCACACTCGATCACATAGCACATAGCACATAATCCTATTCCCTCAAGCTAGGATAGAACAAACACTTACCTCTAGCCTTGAGGTCCAAATTACTCTTCAATTATAGCTTTTCCCCGAATTTCCGCTATCAACTAGCTCGAATCTAATAACAATTGATTCCATTATATTAATAAATACTAATTAACTTGGTTTGAATGCTTAAAAATGGTTTTCCCAAAGTTTACCCCAAAATTTCCCAAAACGCCCCTGGCCCACGTGGTCGGAACTCGGGGTTCGGACCAAAATCTGGTTACCCATTCCCCCACGAGTTCAAATATATGATTTGTTTCAAAATCAGACCTCAATTCAAGGTCCAATTGCCCAATTCTTGAAAACCCTAGGTTTTACCCAAAACATGAATTTCTACCATGAAAATCTTTGATTTTTATTGAAAAACATGTTTAATGTTGTTAGGAATTGAAAGAATTGAGTAAAAAGTGACTTACAATTGGTTTGGAGTGAATTTGCTCTTCAGGGATCGTGTATAGTGTGTGGGTTTTTGAAAGAATGAAGAATGAGCTTTAAAATTCGTTTAAGTATAAAATTGCTCAGCTGCGGATATCGCAATTGCGAACAATTGTTCGCAATTGCAAAAACTACAGGGCTGGGGACTGTCATAGTCGCATTTGCGACATAATGTTCGCATTTGCAAACAAGGCTGGATCAAGGGGCCTTCGCATTTGCGACAAATGCTTCGCATTTGCGAAGCCAGGCTTAACACTGAAGGCCTCACATTTGCGAGGTAAACTTCGCATTTGCGAAGCAATGCTCAACCCTACCAACTTCGCATTTGCGAAGTATGGTTCGCATTTGCGAACCAAGGCCAGCCTGGGACTTCTCGCAATTGCGAGAAAATCTTCGCATTTGCGAAGACAACAGCTGGGTGAAAAACCAGTTGTGTTAAAATTTAGAATTTGAACCAACGACCTAACAAATCTTTACCCGAGCCCCCCGAGCTCCAAACCAAACATGTACACAACATCAAAAACACATTACAAACTTGTTCGTGTGATCACATCGCCAATATAACATCGTTTTCATCAAATCAAGCCTCAAGTTCATGATTTTCATACTTTTGGTTTTCAAAACTTTCAAACTTGGAACTCAAGCTCCAAAACATATCAAACGACATCCAAATGTCACCAAACTTTGCAAAAAGCACATATATAATATTTACGACTTGTACCGGGCGTCGGAACAAAAATACGAGCCCGATACCAAGGTCATTTAGTTCTTTTTCCTTTAATAATTACAGCAAAAACAATTTCACAGAAAAATCCATAACTTAGGCTCTAGGCCTCATAATTCGACTCCGGACACATGTCCGAGTCCCATATTTTCCTACGGACCTTCCGGGACCGTCCGATCTCGGGTCCGTGTTCGTTTACCAAAACTGTTGACCGAAGTCAATTATATCAATATTAATATCATTTTTCTTCAAATGTCTCATAGAATTCATGTATTCTATCACAAAATCTTTCCGGCTACATGCCCGAATCATGCACGTAAATTGAGGCAACATAGAATAAGGTTTTCAAGGCCTCGGAAGTGCGGAACAAATGAGGAAAGCAGGTGATGACCCTTTGGGTCGTCACATCCTCCACCTCTAAAGCAACCGTTCGTCCTCGAATGGACAAGAGAAGGAAGTACCTTAGTCGGGGAACAAATGTGGGTAGCGGCTCCGCATATCAGACTCGGACTCCCAGGTCGATGCATCAGGAGGCTAACCTCTCCACCGAACACGCATAGAAGGATAATTCTTCGACCTCAACTGTCGAACCTGCCGGTCTAGAATGGCCACTGGCTCCTCCTCGTAGGATAGATCATTGTCCAATTGGACAGTACTGAAGTCTAACACATGTGTGGGATCACCGAGGTATCTCCGAAGCATAGATACATGAAAAACTGGATGCATGGCTGATAAGCTAGGCATTAGAGCTAGTCTGTAAGCCACCCCTCCCACGCGGTCTAAAATCTCAAATGGGCCAATATACCTAGGGCTGAGCTTGCCCTTCTTACCGAATCTCATCACGCCCTTCATAGGCGATACTCGGAGCAATACTCGCTCACCAACCATGAAATCTACATCTTGAACCTTACGATCCGCATAAGTCTTTTGTCTGGACTGAGCTGAATGCAATCTCTCCTGGATAGTCTTGACCTTATCCAAAGCCTCCTAAACTAAGTCTGTGCCCAACAACCAAGCCTCTCCCGGCTCAAACCATCCAACTGGAAATCGATATCGCCTACCATACAATGCCTCATACGGGGCCATTTGGATGCTGGACTGGTAGCTATTATTGTAGGCGAACTTTGCTAATTGTAGAAACTGGTCCCAGGAGCCTCCGAAATCAATGACACAGGCTCGAAGCATGTCCTCTAGAATCTGAATAGTCCTCTCGGACTGACCATCCGTCTGAGGATGAAAAGCTGTACTCAGCTGAACCTGGGTGCCAAACTCCTACTGGACTGCTCTCCAGAACTGCGAGGTAAACTGTGTACCCCGATCAGAGATAATAGATACCGGTACCCCATGAAGTCGAACAATCTCCCTGATGTAAACCTCTGCCAACCTCTCCGATGAGTAAGATACAAATACTGGAATGAAGTGTGCTGACTTGGTCAGCCTATCAACAATGACCCAAATAGCATCAAATTTCCTCCGAGTCAAAGGAAGTCCAGTAATGAAGTCCATAGTGATCCTCTCCCATTTCCACTCGGGAATTTCGATTCTCTGGAATACCCCACCAGGCCTCTGGTGCTCATATTTCACCTGTTGACAATTTAGACACCGAGCGACATATGCAACGATATCTTTCTTCATCCTGCGCCACCAATAGTGCTGCCGTAAGTCCTGGTACATCTTCGTGACGCCCGGGTGAATAGAATACCGCGAACTGTGGGCCTCCGCTATGATCAACTCTCAAATCCCTTCAACATTTACACAAACTCGACCCTGCAATCTCAATACCCTATCATCATCTAGATTTACTTTCGTGGCACCTCAACGCTGTACTGTATCTCTCAAGTCACGCAAATGAGGATCATCAAATTGCCTCTCACATATATGCTCCAATAGAGAAGAACGAGCGACCGTACAGGCTAACACCCTGCTAGTCTCAGAAATGTCTAATCTCATGAACTGGTTGGCTAAGGCCTGGATATCTAGAGCAAATAGTCGTTGATTGACCGGAACGAATGCAAGACTACCCATGGTGGCAGACTTTCTACTCAATGCATCGGCCACCACATTGGCCTTACCTAGGTGATATAGGATAGTAATATCATAGTCTTTCAGCAACTCTAACCACCTCCGCTATCGTAGATTCAACTCCTTTTGCTTGAACAAGCACTGAAGGCTTTTGTGATCAATGTACACCTCACATGTCACACCATATAGATAATGCCTCCGGATCTTTAAGGCATGAACCATTGCTGCCAACTGAAGATCATGAACTGGATAATTATTCTCATGTATTTTTAGCTGTCTCGAAGCATAAGAAATAACATTACCATGCTGCATCAATACCTCTCCAAGTCCTGTACGGGACGCATCACAGTAAACTGTATAAGGCCCTGCACCCGTCGGTAGTATCAGCACTGGTGCTGTAGTCAAGGCTGTCTTGAGCTTATGAAAGCTCGCCTCACACTCATCTGACCACTGGAACTGGGGCACCATTCTGGGTCAACCCGGTCATCGGGGCTGCAATAGAAGAAAACCCCTCTACAAATTGACGGTAGTAACCTGCTAACCCCAAGAAACTCCGGATCTCAATCACCGAAGCTGGTCGAGGCCAATTTTGGACTGCCTCAATCTTCTTTGGGTCCACCTGAATACCTTCCACTACTGATACAATGTGGCCCAGAAATGCCACCAAACTCAACCAGAACTCACATTTAAAAATTTGGCATATGGCTGATTATCCTTCAGAGTCAGAAGAACCACTCTGAGGTGCTGCTCGTGCTCTTCCTGGCTGCGGGAGTATTCCAGGATATCATCTATAAAGACTATCATGAACAGATATAGATAAGGCCCGAACACCCGATTCATCAACTCCATAAATGTTGTTGGAGCATTGGTCAACCCTGAAGGACATGACCAAGAATTCATAGTGCCCATATCTAGTGCGAAAGGCTATCTTAGGAATGTCAGCCGCCCTGATCTTCAGCTGATGGTAACCTGACCTGAAGTCTATCTTTGAGAACACCCTCGCTCCCTGTAGCTGGTCAAACAAATTATCAATCCTCGGCAGTGGATACTTATTCTTTATTGACACTTTGTTCAATTGCCGGTAATCAATACACATCTGCATCGAGCCATTTTTCTTCTTCACAAACAATACAGGTGCTCCCAAGGGGGAAACACTGGGCCTGATAAAGCCCTTCTCAAGAAGGTCTTGCAACTGATCTTTTAACTCTTTTAGCTCCGGCGGGGCCATACGATAGGGTGGAATAGAGATGGGCTGAGTGCCCGGTGCCAGATCAATACAGAAATCAATATCCCTGTCGGGTGGCATGCCCGGCAGGTCTGAAGGGAAAACCTTAGGAAACTCCCGTACAATAGGGACTGATTCAATAGAAGGAACCTCTGCGTTGGAATCACGAACATAATCCAGATAAGCTAGACACCCCTTCTCGACCATGCGTCGAGCCTTAACATAAGAAATAACAGTGCGAACAGAGTGGCTTGAGGTATCATTCCACTCTAGTCGGGGTGATTCTGGCAAGGACAATGTCATAGTCTTGGCATGGCAATCTAGAATAGCATGGTATGGGGACAACCAGTCCATCCCCAATATGACATCAAAATCCATCATGTCCAAAAGTAACAGATCAACACGGGTCTCAAGATCTCCAAAGATAACTATGCACGAATGATGCACCCGGTCGACTACAATGGAGTCGCCCACTGGTGTAGACACATAAACTGGAATATCCAAAGCACAGCTAGATACCGCCAAGTACGGTGCAAAGTAGGAAGACACATATGAATATGTAGACCCAAGGTCAAATAATACTGAAGCACCTCTACCACAAACAAGAATGATACCTGTAATCACGGCATCTGATGCCTCTGCCTCTGGCCTGGCTGGTAAAGCATAAAATCAAGGATCAACACCTCCCCTCTGAGCTACATCCCTAGGACGGTCATCAACTGGAAGACCTCTACCTTTGGCTGGGCGGTCTCCACCTCTATGGTCTCGACCTCCACCTATATGATCTATACCTCCACCTCTAGCTGGCTGGGCAGGCTGAGGGTCAGCTGGGGCCTGAATCATGGGATGAGGGCCCCGCTACTGAGTGTTGCCCGTCGTTCGAGTGCAGAACCTAACAAGATGACCTGGGTCACCAAAACTGTAGCAACTCTTAGGCTGCTGGGGCCGCTGGCCCTGACGACCTGAATGGCCTCCACGAACACTCTGAAGAGGCTAGGCACTGATAGGAGACTGATCCGAATACTGCTCATGAAACCCACGATCACCTTGTCCACCCTGTGAAGCCTGAAGGGCAGAATGGAAAGGCCTAAAAGACTGGTCTCCTATCAAAAGATTCCCTACCACCGAAAGAAGAACCACTAAACTTGCCTGAATGACGAGGCCTCTTGTTTGAAGAATAACCACCTCCCCGAGCAAGAGCTATCTCAACTCTATGTGTTGCATTAGATGCCTCCTGAAATGATAATAATCCCTCCACCAAGCCTTGGCGGATCCTGAAAGCCTAAATGTACAGAAGTCAACTCCATTGGACTCCACGATCCCCATAGTCTTGAGAATCTCATGGCAACCGAATAAGAAATCCCGAGGATCCTCCGATGTGGCACCGCTGAAGGTAGTGGTTAACATCTTGGAGAACCGATCAAGTCTCCAAAAAGAATCAGAAGTCATGGCGGCTCCATCTCCGGCCTGAGTTGTGGTACCTGACTGAGTGGCCACAGCTGGCTGAACCACTGGTGCCTGAGGCTGAGGAGCTACTGGCTCTAGAGTACGAGCAACAGGAGTCTAGGCCCCTCCTCTAGCCTGAGAAGTGGGCTGGCGCAACTGGAAATAAACATGCTCTGGCAACGCTGTCCATGAATCCCATGATCCTGACCAAAGCCTCCCAAAGATCCGGGGTAAATAAGGCCTCTCCTGGGACCTGAGCTGGGCCCACTGGAGCTGCTGGGACTGGAACCTCCTCGCCAGTCTCAATATGAGGCTCCACCTCTGGAATAGCTGCCGGGGGCTGAGCTCTGCCCCTACTACGACCTTCGATACGGCCTCGGCCCCTGCCCCTCACGGGAGCTGCCTAGGGCTCGGGCTGCTGGTCAACGGACAAAGAAGCACGTGTCCTCACCATCCGGGAAAGGACAGAGTAGAAGTTCAATCAGTATTTGAGGAACAAATCGCACGACAAGAAGGAACAAATGAGAGACTCTTTCCTAACTCAATAGACTCTGGAGGACAAGTACGGACGTCTCCGTACCTACCTCTCAAACTCTACTAAGCTTGTTCGTGAGTGGTGAGACCTATGTAACCTAGAGCTCTGATACCAACTTGTCACGACCCGAATTTTCCCCCAACATCGGGATCGTGATGGCGCCTACTCGTGGTAGCTAGGCAAGCCACTTTATTCACACTATCCTGTTTTTAGCAATATTTCATACCCAATTTTATTATCAAGAACCATAACATTAGTTAAATAAGTGCGGAAGACTTTATCAAAATAGAGATAAGTAGTTTCAAGGAAAAACAATGCTGAAATCCTCTACCCAAGACGTGGAGTCACCAACTCACAAACTACTACTGAATACTACACATAAAGGTCTGAAAGAAAATAACATAATCTATTTGTCTCGGAACAAAGAGACTACAACTAATTAACATAAATAATAGGAAGAGACGCCAGGCCTGCGGATGCCTGCAAGCTACCTCGGTCTCAATATGCTCAACTCCCACGCAAAGATCTACTGCTGCTACTCCTGATCAAAACCTGGACTTGTGCAAATATGCACAGAAGTTCAGTATCAGCACAATCCGACCCCATGTGCTGGTAAGTGCCTGGCCTATCCCGGCGAAGTAGTGACAAGCCTAGGACCAGACACCCACATAAACCTGTGCAGTTCTATATATATGTACACCACAAGATAATGAGGAATAATCAAGTAACAACTCAACAAGGAATATCACAGAAGAACTCAACAGTTAACAACAGTTATTAAATCGACAATGAAAACAAAGTATAATGGAAAACATGTAATATCAAGTCAAGGAATAGCAAATAGTTGCACGGCATCACCCTTCGTGCTTTTACTCTCATCCTCACCAAATAAGCAAATAAAGTGCACAACATCACCCTTCATGCTTTTACTCTCATCCTCACATCCATTGCACGGCATGATCCTTCGTGCATGGTTCAATAGCAAGGCACGACATGATCCTTCGTGCATAATCAATAACATGGCACGGCATTAACCTCTGTGCATAATCAATAACAAGGCACGACATTAACCTTCGTGCATAATCAATGAATCAAGGCACGACCATAATCAATAAATCACCTCACGGTATCACCCTTCGTGCATTATCACTCTTCCTCACCCAAATAACAATCACAGTTAAGGGCAGAGAATGAAAACAGTAAATCATGAACCGTCCCGGCAAGGGACACAAAAATCATCACAACAAAGTCCCGGCAAGGTCAATCAATATCTCACTTCACAATAACAATTCTACAACTCGGCAAAGGTCCAACAATTTATCTTTAAATATGTCCCGCAACAAGTATTAACAATGACTCACAGTCATGCAAGACGCCAGTGTATGGATGCTCGTCACCACAGCCCATACACCGCACTCGATCACATAGAACATAGCACATAATCCTATTCCCTCAAGCTAGGATAGCACAAACACTTACCTCTACTCTTGAAGTCCAAATTATTCTTCAATTATAGCTTTTTCCCCGAATTTGTGCTTTCAACTTGCTCGAACCTAATCACAATTGATTCCATTATATTAATAAATACTAATTAACTTGGTTTGAATGCTTAAAAATGGTTTTCCCAAAGTTTACCCTAAAATTTCCCAAAACGCCCCTAGCCCACGTGGTCGGAACTCGGGGTTCGGACTAAAATCTGGTTACCCATTCCCCCACGAGTTCAAATATATGATTTGTTTCAAAATCGGACATCAATTCGAGGTCCAATTGCCCAATTCTTGAAAACCCTAGGTTTTACCCAAAACATGAATTTCTACCATGAAAACCTTTGATTTTTATTGAAAAACATGTTTAATGTTGTTAGGAATTGAAAGAATTGAGAAAAAAAGTGACTTACAATGGGTTTGGAGTGAATTTGCTCTTGAGGGATCGTGTATAGTGTGTGGGTTTTTTAAAGAATGAAGAATGAGGTTTAAAGTTCGTTTAAGTATAAAATTGCTCAGCTGCGGATATCGCAATTGCGAACAATTGATAGCAATTATGAACACTACAGGGCTGGGGACTGTCATAGTCGCATTTGCGACATAATATTCGTATTTGCGAACAAGACTGGATCAAGGGGCCTTCGCATTTGCGACAAATGCTTGCCTCGCATTTGTGAGGTTAACTTTGCATTTGCGAAGCAATGCTCAACCCTGCCAACTTCGCATTTGCGAAGTATGGTTCGCATTTGCGAACCTAGGCCAGCCTGGGACTTCTCGCAATTGCGAGAAAATCTTCGCATTTGCGAAGACAACAACAGGGTGAAAAACCAGCTGTGTTAAAATTCAGAATTTGAACCAACAGCCTATCAAATCTTTACCCGAGCCCCCGGGCTCCAAACCAAGCATGTACACAACATCAAAAACACATTACAAACTTGTTCGTGCGATCACATCGCCAATATAACATCGCTTTCATCAAATCAAGCCTCAGGTTCATGATTTTCATACTTTTGGTTTTCAAAACTTTTAAACTTGGAACTCAAGGTCCAAAACCTATCAAACGACATCCAAATGTCACCAAACTTTGCAGAAAGCACATATATAATATTTAAGACTTGTACCGGGCGTCGGAACCAAAATACAAGCCCGATACCAAGGTCATTTAATTCTTTTTCCTTTAATAACTACAGCAAAAACAATTTCATAGAAAAATCCATAACTTAGGCTCTAGGCCTCAGAATTCGACTTCGGACACATGTCCGAGTCCCATATTTTCCTACGGAACTTCCGGGACCGTCCGATCACGGGTCTGGTTCCGTTTACCAAAAATGTTGACCGAAGTCAACTATATCAATATTAATATCATTTTTCTTCAAATTTCTCATAGAATTCATATATTCGATCACTAAATCTTTTTGGCTACATGCCCGGATCATGCACATAAATTAAGGCAACATACAATGAGGTTTTCAAGGCCTCGGAAGTGCGGAACAAATGAGGAAAGCAGGTGATGGCCCTTTGGGTCGTCACAGTTTTATTTCAAGGTTGTAATACAGATTCTATGTTTCATCCAATTGGACATGTCAAACTTTGTTATCTTTTGAAATTTTAATGAAATGCAATTTATTTCTTCATCCATTCTGATTGGCTTATTTTATTTTTCTTTTCTTTTCTTGTATAGTCTGTTTTACGCTGATTTCAATGATGTGTCATGCATAAGAAATTCTTGGCCCAGTCTTGACAATCAAACAGTAATACAAGAAATTGAATACGATAATGAAGTGGAGTATGAGGATGAAGAAGTTTTGGAAGAAATTAGTAAAGATCTGAGCCACTATGAGGAGGAACCCAAACCAAACCTGAATGAGACAGAGTCTATTAATTTGGGGGACGAGGAAAATGTTCGGGAGACAAGGATTAGTGTTCATTTGGAAGCCTCACTCAGAGTGGACTTGATAAAGTTACTACATGAGTACAAAGACATATTTGCATGGTCATATGATGACATGCCAGGGCTAAGTACTGATTTGGTGGTACATAAGTTGCCCATTTATCCGGAATGCCAGCCCATCAAGCAAAAGTTAAGAAAGTTCAAGACTGACATCAGCGTGAAAAAAAAAGAGGAAGTCAAGAAGCAATTTGAGGAAAAGGTTATACGGGTCACAAAATATCCCACTTGGTTAGCTAATGTTGTACCTATTCTGAAGAAAGACGAAAAAACTATAGTGTGTGTTGATTATCGAGACCTCAACAAAGCAAGTCCGAAGGATAATTTTCCATTGCCAAACATCCACAAACTAATTGAATATTGTGCCTTACATAATATTGGGTCTCTCGTGGATTGTTATGTAGGTTATCATCAAATCCTGATGGACGAAGAAGATGCAGAAAAGACCGCCTTTATCACATCGTGGAGAACATATTGTTACAAAGTAATGCCGTTCGGATTGAAAAATGCTCGAGCCACATACATAGAGCAATGACTACCATGTTTCATGACATGATACATCGAGAGATTGAAGTCTCTGTGGATGATGTCAATATTAAATCCAGGAAGCAGTACGATCATGTTAAAGACCTGAAGAAGTTCATTCAGAGGCTCGGAGATACAATCTCAAGCTCAATCCCGCAAAATGTGCTTTTGGAGTAACATCAAGGAAATTATTGGGGTTTATGGTAAGTCGGTGTGGTATTGAATTGGACCCATCCAAAATCAAAGCTATTCAGGAGTTGCCTCCGCCAAAGAGCAAGAAAGATGTGATGAGTTTGCTGGGCAGGTTGAATTATATTAGCAGATTTATTGCCCAACTGACGTCAACTTGTGAGCCTATTTTCAAATTACTGAAGAAAGATGCTGCAATAAAATGGACTGATAAATGTCAAGCTGCATTTGATAAAATCAAGGAATATCTGGCCAATCCTCCTGTATTGGTTCCTCCAGAACCTAGAAGGCCCTTGATCCTGTATTTGAAGGTATTTGATAATTTCTTCGGCTATGTACTGGGGCAGCATGATAAAACAGGGAAGAAGGAGCAAGTAATTTACTATCTCAGTAAGAAATTTACATCTTACGAGGTATAATATACTCAATTGGAAAGAACATGTTGTGCCTTGACCTGGGTTGCCAGAAGTTGAAACACCACCTGTCGGCTTATACCACTTATCTCATATCTTGTTTGGGCCCGTTGAAGTACATATTTCAGAAGCCTATGCCCACGAAAGCTTGCTAAATGGAAAATTATTCTCACTGAATTTGATATTGTTTATGTAACCTACACTATGATGAAAGCGCAAGTAGTTGCTGACCACTTAGCAGAAAATCTAGTCGACGATGAGTATGAACCACTGAAAACATATTTCCCTGATGAGGAGGCGATGCATATTGAATAATTGGAACAAGACGAAAATCCGGGCTGGAAGTTATACTTTTATGGGGATGTCAACAACAAAGGAGTTGGAATTGGAGCTGTACACATCTCAGAAATGGGTCAGCATTACCCGGTTACCTCTTAACTCTGATTTTTCTGTACTAACAATATGGCTGAATATGAAGCGTGTATATTGGGATTAAGAATGGCTATAGACACGAGTATTCAAGAGATTTTGGTCATGGGTGACTCGGATCTCTTGATACATCAAATTCAAGGAGAATGGGAGACACGAGATTTGAAACTCATACCGTATCGACAATGTCTATATGAATTATGTCAGGGGTTTCAATCCACATAATTTAAACATATCCCAAGAATGCACAATAAAGTTGTTGATGCTCTGGCTACTTTATCGTCTATGTTTCACCATCCAGATAGGGCTTATGCGGATCCATTACAAATCCAAGTTCATGATCAAAATGCTTATTATTATATAATAGAAGAGGAACTTGATGGCAAACCATCGTTCCATGATATCAAAGAGTATTTAAGAATGGGGTTATACCCGGTGCAAGATACAGGGATCAGAAAAGAGCCACAAGATGATTGGCGAGTGGATTTTTCTTCAGTGGATGGGTTTTATACAAAAGGACCCCGGACTGGGTTTGCTAATATGTATAGATGCAAAGCAGGCTACTACAATCATGATTGAGGTACACGCAGGAGCCTGTGGACCCCACATGAGTGGGTATATTTTAGCAAAGAAAATAATCAGGGCTGGATATTACAGGCTCACTATGGAATGAGATCCTATCAGATATGTACGAAAATGTCATTAGTGCCACATATATGGGTATTTGATTCATTCTCCGCCATCTGAATTGCATACGATGTCGGCACCATGGCCTTTCGTTGCTTGGGGCATGGATGTAATTGGTCCAATAGAGCCAGCATCATCTAATGGGCACAGGTTTATTCTGGTTGCCATTGATTATTTTACAAAATGGGTGGAGGCAAAGACACTCAAAGTAGTAACAAAGAAGGCAGTGGTGGACTTTGTACATGCAAATATTATTTGTCGTTTTGAAATTCCAAAGGTCATTATTACAGACAATGGAGCCAACCTTAACAATCATCTTATGGCGGAGACATGTCAAAGGTTTAAAATTATTCATCGCAATTCTACATCATATCGGCCCAAAGAAAATGGAGCAGTTGAAGCCGCAAATAAGAATATCAAGAAAATACTTCGGAAATGGTGGGAGGATCGAGTCAATGGCATGAGAAATTACCCTTTGCTTTATTGGGTTATCGTACTATTGTGTGAACTTCGATTGGTGCAACCCCTTATTCATTGGTGTATGGCACGGAGGTAGTGATACATGCGAAAGCTGAAATATTCTCCTTTCGGATCATTGCAGAGGCTGAGATTGATGATAATGAATGGGTAAAATCACGGTTAGAACAATTGAGTTCAATTGACGAGAAAAGATTGGCAGCAGTATGTCATGGACAACTCTATCAACAGAGAATGGCCAGAGCATATAATAAGAAAGTACGTCCATGGAAATTTGAAGTTGGACAATTGGTATTAAGGCGTATCTTACCTCATTGTGCAGAAGCAAAAGGGAAGTTTACCCTTATTGGCAAGGACCATTTTTTGTATCTCGAGTGTTGTCCAATGAAGCTTTATATTTGACAGACATAGAAGGAAAATGCGTAGAGACTGTCATTAACTCCGATGCAGTCAAAATATATTGTGTATGATTTCTTTCATGTATCTAATCATATCTGTCATATTTTTGAAATTGAAATGATGAAGGCATTTTATTTCTCTATCTAAACACATTACCCATTGCTATCCCTTTGAGCCTTGTTATATTATTCTTTCTTACCCCTCTTTCGGAATCAACAATGAAGTCAAAATATCAATGATGGAATGACAAAGAAAAGAAAAAGAAAAATAAAAAAAGAGAGAAGGAAAGTTGAAAAAAAAAGAAAAAAAAGATGTGAAGAATGACAAAAGAGAAAAAAAAAGAAAAAAAAAACACAAAAGAAGAAAAATTGGGAGAAGTCAAATCGCAACAATAAAGAGATCTTATGATCCGAACTACATTTTGGCTTGATCCGAACAACATAGGCAGCCTCACTGATGTTCAGTCATAGCAGAAAGAAATCCCAAGGTTTCCCCAAAAATTGAAACTGGGGCAGAAGTTATGATCATTATGAATGATATGATTCTGAAAGTTGTAATTATGAAACCCAAGTTTAAAATTTGAGCCTTTATATCTTTCTTTCTAAATCCCATCCAAAAGCCACATTACGGTCCAAAGAATGACCATCTGATTAATTTCAAGAAAATGGCAGTACAAGTAAGTGAAGAAAGGCATATTATGGACAACACTCGGGTACCTGAAGATGGAGGAAATGAAAAAATAAATAATGAAAATGAGAGAGTCTTATTGGTGAAAACCCTCACGGGCACCGTAAAGCGACGTAAGCGTAGATAAATAAAAAATGAGAGAGTTTTATTGGTGAAAACCCTCATGGGCACCATAAGGAAACGTGAGCTGAGAAAAACGAAATGAGAGAGTCTTACTGGTAAAAACCCTCATGGGCACCATAAGGCGAGAGGGAGAAATAATTTTGTAGAGGGAAAGCGACAAAGCAAGTAAAGTTTGGGCTTGGTGAAAAAGAGAAAATTAGTTGGCAAGAAATGTGGTTGGACAGACTGGGTCGGCTAGCCGAATGCATAGCATGATCAAAGGAATTAGCCTTCCCACTCAGATAAGTCTTGTCATTTTACTTTGAAAATATTCCTACCCTCAAAATTCAGGATTATTGCATTTCATTTTTCTTGAAATCTATCTACAAGACATGGTCAATTGTAAGTGAATTACCGGCTTCTCAGTTAAAAGGCACAATGAGATTAGGGTCTTTAAAAGGACGGGAGAAATAAAATAACATAAGGCGGTCATACAGGAGAAGGAAAGTAAAAGAGAAAACAACAAAAAGGGAATTACAATGAAAACTTGAGTCAGAAAATTGTGGAAAAATAACCAGGAGTTACAGCAAGCCAGTACAAAAGCAAGTTGAAGCAAATTCAAGAGTGGAAGCAAGGCCAACAAGAATTCCATCTGCTAACCACCATTTTTATACTAACAAGTTGTTCACTGATTAGAACATGGAAAAAAGATTCAAATTCTTACTAATCACTTTAAAGTGAATGTGACCAATATGGACACACAAGGGAGCGCAAGTTTGGCAAAATCAGGCACTCACCTGGAAAATAAGGGAAAGCAATCTAAAGGAAGCAATAATGGATGAAGGAATCTACGATGAAAGAATCAGTAATCAGGCACCCACCTGAATAATACGGGAAGCTTTTACTTTTCATTTAAAAATTAAAAAATATTACACCCAGTTATCAAACTGGGGCAGAATTCTTTTTCGTTGTTTAGTTTCTGCAATCAGGTGCCTACCTGGATAAACGGAATATTTTTCTTAGTTTTTCCAATCAGGCGCCCGCCTAGATAACAACGGAATATTTTTCAAGTTTTTATAATCAGGCGCCCACCTTGATAACAAGGGAATATTTTTCAAGTTTTCGTAATCAGGTGCCCACCTGGATAACAAGGGAATATTTTTCTTTGATTTTTGCAATCAGGCGCCCACCTGGATAACAAAGAAATATTTTTCAGGTTTTCATAATCAGGCGCCCACTTGGATAACAATGGAATATTTTTCAATATTTTCGCAATCAGGCGCCCACCTGGATAACAAGGGAATATTTTTCTTAGTTTCTGCAATCAGGCACCCACCTGAATAATGAGGGAATATTTTTCTTAGTTTTTGCAATCAGGCGCCCACCAAGATAACAAGGGAATATTTTTCAAAGTTATTGCAATCAGGCACCCACCTGGATAACAAGCGAATATTTTCTTAGTTTTTGCAATCAGGCGCCCACCAGGATAACAAGGGAATATTTTCAAAGTTTTTACAATACATGAATATATAAGCATACCCAAGTATTTTAGTATTCTTTACAAACACATGGGTGTCCTTGAATAAAGTCAGCCAAAAGAGACCGGATTGTAGCACGTTTGTATGATTGTGTTATATGATTGTGTTCTTCCGTGTTTGTTTGGTTGTTGCCTTCTCTGTTGATATTTAGTTGTGCTTGAGTTGAGAACTACTTGAGATGAAGTAAATGTGGGAACATGGTTAGCTGGCTCTATTATTTCTTGGTGAAATCTTTTGTTGTCTTATCATCGTGATGTACTTTTAATGGCTTGAGTTTACTTGGAACAAAGCTTGTCCATACATACCAGTATAATTCCAGTGTACTGATATCCCTTTTGCTGGGGACGCTACATTCGTGTTATGATTGTAGGTGGATCGTTAGCAGGTACTTCAGCTCATCGGCAGTAGCGTCCTTCATCTTCCACTGCTCGTTTTGGTGAGCCCCTTTCCTTTCGGGGCCCTGCGTGGCTCATGCCACTCCTGTTTAGACATTATTTTGATTTTGTGTAAGGTATAGCCGAAGCCTTGTTACCAGCAAGTATTGTATCGTCCTTTGTACCCTAGAGGCTCCGTAGACATGTAAATTGTGGGATTTCAGTCTTATGTATATATATTATGTCGGGCATTGTAAAAATTGTAAACTTGTTAATGAATTAATCATGTGGTTATGTTTGTACGATGTGAATTTAGTTATAATTGGTAAGATCTTTGGCTTATGAGTAATAAACAACACAGGGGTATCGCGTGGGATAGAAAGGCACCCAGGTCCGTGTGACTGCGGCTACCCGGTCAAGCGCCGATCATGTCCTTCGATTTTGGGGTGTGACAAACTTGGTATCAGAGCCTAATGTTTCAAAGTGTCCTAGGATGTCTCGGAGCCTTGTCTAGTAGTTCCCTTCTTATCGGTATGTTGTCGACCACATCTATAAGTTGGGGGCTGCACGAACATTTAGGTATTTACCCATTTCTTTGTTATTCTATATCGTGCGGTAAAGTGCATAGTGGAAGTATTTATGTCTAATTCGCGCCTTGTTCCAAAATTTTCAGAATATGGTGCCTAAGAAGAAGGCTAGACTCTGCCTTGGGGCCAATGCCGGCCCAAGTGTGGCTGCAAATCATGTACCTAACGCCGTGGACGAGAATGACCCACCAGTCCTGAATTTGCCTGGACCATCTATTCAAACACAAGTGTCCCTGTTGCAGCTGCGGCAGAGGATGCCACCATCCCTCCTGCCAGTGTTCCTGACTCTGATACACTTCCGGCTTCTGGTTCTGGTATCTCTAATGAGGATCTTAGAGGATCCATTCACATGTTGACACAGTTAGTGGCCACCCAGGCCCAGAGATCCCATGATGCCCCTGCATCCTCCAGCGGATAGGGAGATCCCTCCAGTTCTAGAGTCCGCTAGTTCCTACGGTTGGCCCTCTAGAATTCTCAGCCACAGACCAGAGGCCGATCCACAGGAATTTCTTGACAAAATATATAAGACCCTAAGAGTGATGAAGGCTACAGATATAGAGGTGGTAGAGTTGGCCTCATACGGGCTGAAGGGAGCTGCACGTTCATGGTTCGAGATATGGGAGGATTCCTGCGAGGAGGGGAGCCCTCCGGCCAGATGGGATGAGTTCGTAGATGCATTCATGGACCACTTCTTGCCTGCCGAGACAATGGCCACCCGTGCTACTGAGTTCAAGGTCCTCAAACAGAGCAGCATGAGCATTTGGGAGTACCACAAGGAATTCGTAATACTGTCCAAGTATGCTTCTCAACTAGTGTCGACCATGGATGCCAGAGTTTGACGGTTTGTTCAGGGCCTTAGCCCTTTGGTAGTGAATGAGGCCACCGCAACAACTTTGCACTCAGACATGAACTATAGGAGGATCGTGGGGTTTTGTCTGGCCACAGAGGCCAGTAAGTTAAAGATTCGGGCGGAGAGAGAGAGTAGCAGCAGGGCTCGGTCAGTGGGTCATTCGGGGAGATCACTTCCAGGGAGAGGGTCATCAGGGCCATACCATTCATATGCCCAGTCCTCAACGAGTGCAGTACCCTATGTGCACAACCATCAGTTGGGTAGTCATTCGAGACCCGGTTCAGACAGCAGGAGGTCTCACCAGTCTGGTTGTAACGACCCGGCCCGTCGTTACGGGAATTACCACCCCGTTACCTTACATTTTCATATATTATGCTTTTAAAATATTATTAGAGTATATCGGGTGAGTTAGGAGTGATTTGGATTGAAAATGAAACAAATAGCATGTTTGAAGAAAGCTTGAATATGAAAAGTCAACCAAGAGTTGACTATTGAGTTAGAGTGCTCGGAACTGGGATTTTGATGATTCGACTAGTTCCGGGGGATCATTTATGACTTAGGAGAACAATCGGAATTGAATTCGGAGGTCCGGTGTAGTTTTAAGCTTGAATTGGCGAAGGTTGAATTTTGGCGAAAACCGGATGGTAGGTGATATTTTGATCCGGGGGTCGGAATGGAATTCCGACAATTTCTGTAGCTTCGTTATGTGATTTTGGATATGTCTGCAAATTTTCAGGTCATTCGGACATCGTTTGATCGGGTTTTGGATTGAATGTTAGTTTTTAAAGTTTTGAAGAAACTTAGGCTTGAATCCGTGAGTAAATGGAGATTTTGATGTTTAGTAGGGTGTTTTTATGATTGGAACAAGTTCGTATCGTGTTTTGGAATATGTTGGTGATTTTCGTTGGGGTCCCGGGGGTCTCGGGATGAATCCGGGGGTCCAAACGGACCATTTTTGGAAGAAAAGAGAAAAACTGGTTGCTGTCATAAACACAGCAGGCGTTTGCTCTCCGCGATCGCGGGGAGGGGGATGCGATCGCGTAGAGCTGGGGGCCAGGGCATCGCGATCGCAGGGTAGCCAGTCGCGATCGCGTAGAATAAAACGGGTGTACATCGCGATCGCATGCTTATCTACGCGATCGCGTAGAAGAAGAAATGGGTCCAGGGGAAATGAGCTACGCGATCGCAGGAATTAAGGACGCGATCGCGTGAAGCAGGGTGATTGTGCATCGCGATCGCGTGAGTAATGTCGCGATCGCGTGAAGCCGAGATTTTGAGCATCGCGATCGCGTGAAGAAGCTCGCGATCGCGTAGAAGAAATAGTTCTGGCAGTGAATTTAATCCAGAAACAGAGGGTTACGGGTTCATTAACCCAAAACACACATTTGAGCCCTAGAGAGAAGAAAACTCGAGGAAATCACGGAGAAGTCATCGGGTATTCGTCGGAGGTAAGATTCTTGACTCAAAAACATCAATTTATGGTAGTATTAACATCAATCTTCATGAAATTGGGTTGAAATCTTGAAGAAATGTGGCCTAAGTATTAAAAACGGGATTTTTGGATTTGGAAGGCCATTTGAACTCCGATTTCGATAAATTTTATATGCACGGAATCGTGGCGAGATAAGGATCGCGTTGGTGCTAATTTCGGAATTTTCCGAGCAGTGGGGCCCGGGGTCGGGTTTTACCAACTTAGTGTAATTATGCGAATTTCATATAAATTGAAGTGGGTTATGATTCTTTGACCCGTAATTGATCTAATTATTGTATTTGATCAGATTCTACGCGTGCGGAGCTTGATTCTCGTGGCAAGGACATTGCGGAGTAGTCGTTGCGCCGTATTGAGGTGAGTAATAGATGTGGGTGATGACCAGCGGGTTCGAAACCCCGGTATACCACTTTGTGACGCTGTATAGCGGCGAGACACGCACACTCTTGAGAGTGCGGGGTCGATCATGAACTGGAGACTATATATTAGTCCAACCTGTTGATACTATATTATTGGCTATTCTAGAGCCGTCGAACCTCCTTCTCGGATGGTTGCATATATATATATATATTGTGATAATGGCCACTCTTGAGCCGAGGAACCCCCTTCTTGGGCGGTTGAGTATACATATGGGCCGTGAGCCAGTTATTGGATCCCGCGAGGATCGTCATTATTGTCTTATCATATAGACATGCTAGTTTACTACTAGTCCGCAGCTATTTTGTTATCATGCCAATTCCAATCTCTGGAACTTGACATTTCTGTTTTTTTCCAACTGAAAAATGATAAAAGAGTTTTCAAAAAACAAAAAACTATTTTTGAGCCTGCGAGGCTGTATCTGCATATTAGCTGACTAGTAGTGGATCGGGCTGCGCGCCGCAGCAGGATATATGTTGGATCGGACTGCACGCCGCAGGAATATCTCTATGAGATGTGCTTGGGCTGTAGGAGCCCCTCCGGAGTCCGAACCCCCACAGTGAGCACGGGTACCCAAAATTGGAGTCGGGCTACGCGCCGTAGCGGTCATATCATGCATTGCATTGCATTTAGCTACATCTGCTAGCCGTTATGCTATTTATTGGTATTTGTTGGAACAGGTACAGTGAAGATTGATTCTATGACAGGGTAGCTGATTATAGCTTTACATAGTGTTTTATTGCGGATTTCTTATCTGCGCTGTCTTACCCTTGTTTATTACCACCGAGTCTGGCAGTACTCATTTTACTCCCTGCACCTTGTGTGCAGATCCAGGTACCTCTCAGCAGTGATCCAGTAGCTGTGCGAGGCGACGTTTGTGGATATTCGAGGTAGCTGCAGAGTCCGCAGGACCCGATATTCCTTCCTACCGTCTTTTGATTTTGTATTGACATTTCTTTCCGCACTTGGTATTTTGTAAACCTTTATACACTCATGTTCAGTAGAGGCTCATGACTCTTGACCCTTGGTCTATGGGAGTTGATGTATTATGGGACTTGGTTCCCCGTTTTCGTTATATATATATATCGCTGTTATTTCTTGAATTAATTTGCTTAAATGGGTTAAAGAGAGCTTCTAGCTCCGTGGTTGTTATGGATTGGTCAGGCTGGCTTAGCAATGTGCTGGGCGCCATCACGACCGGATTTGGGGTCGTGACAAGTTGGTATCAGAGCCTAGGTTTACTAGGCCTCGTGAGTCTTGGGCCGGTTAGTAGAGTCTTGTGGATCGGTACGGGGACGCCTGTACTTATCCTCGGGAGGCTGCGAACCTTTAGGAAAACTTCACTTTTCTTGAACTCCGTCGTGCGATCTTGTTGTTCTGAGAACTGAACTTCTATATTCTATTCTCTCGCAGATGGCGAGAACGCGAGCATCGGGACGAGGTGGACGACCTCCATTGCCACCTGTTAGAGGCCGTGGGCGCGGTCGTGCTAGAGGTAGAGGTAGGGCGGCTGAGGCAGTGCCAGCTGACCCGCCTGTTGTACTAGTTCAAGAGCAGCCCCCAGTGGTTGATGCCCCAGCAGTCCCAGTTCGGGGCCAGACTATATCTATTGCTATTCCTGGTCTTCAGGAGACTCTTGCTCAGATATTATCGGTGTGTTCCGGTTTGGCTCAGGTAGTCTCAGCTACTGCTACTGTAGCGACATCTCAGTCAGGGGGTGGTCAGCAGACCCCCGCAGCTCGCACACCTGACCCGGTTGTTCAGGGACTTCAGACGCCAGAGGCGGTCCCCGCTCAGGTGGTTGCACCGGTTATTCCTCCAGCTGCACCAGCTCCAGCTCCAGAGCATATGGTTCAGGTTATGCCCGAAGACGAGCAGCGTCGTCTTGAGAGATTTGGTAGACTTCAGCCACCCCATTTCAGTGGCGTTGAGGGCGAGGATGCCCAGGGTTTCTTGGATAAGTGTCAGAAGATGCTGCGTACGGCTGGTATTCTTGAGTCCAGCGGAGTTTCATTTACTACATTTCAGTTCACCGGTCCCGCATTTGATTGGTGGGAGGAGTTTGAGAGGCGTAGGCCTGCAAGAGCAGCACCTCTCACATGGCAGCAGTTCTCTACTCTCTTTCTAGAGAAATATGTACCTCGGTCTCGTCGCGAGGAGCTACGTCGCCGGTTCGAGTGGTTGATTCAGGGCGACATGTCTGTGACTCAGATTCACTTAGTTGGCTAGGCATGCCACATGGATGATCCCCACTCATAGGGAGAGGATCGGGAGGTTCATTGATGGCCTCAACTACTCTATCCGTATTCTTATGACCAGCGAGCGAGTTCTGTCATCATCGTTTGAGCAGGTAGCTGATATGGCACGCTCCATTGAGGCGGATCGTCGCCGAGAGAGAGAGGAGCGGGAGGTCAAGAGGCCTCGTGGTTCTGGCAGTTTTAGTGGTGCTCCATCTAGAGGGCATTCCCAGTAGAGCAGAGGTCGCTCATCTAGACCTTCTCATTCAGGCCGCCCAGAGCAGAGCGGAGGTTCTTATGGTCGTGGTCGACAGGGGTTTCAGCACGGTCAGTCATCGCTTGGTGCCCTCCCAGCCCAGAGTGCAGCACCTACTTCTCCAGCACCAGGTGCATGTTATGAGTGTGGTGAGTTTGGCCACATGAGAAGACATTGCCCCCGATTACGTAGGGGCAGGACTCAGCAGAGGGATCAGCCCTCCTCTTCAGCACCATCTCAGTCTAGTAGAGGTGGAGGTCGGTCTTCTCGTGGTTGCCCCAGGGGCGAGGAGAGATCTGGTGGAGGCCAGGCACGGTTCTATGCACTTCCCGACAGGCGTGATGCAGTTGCCTCCGATGCAGTGATTACAGGTATCATTTCTGTCTGTCACAGAGATGCCTCTGTTCTATTTGATCCAGGGTCCACATATTCTTACGTGTCCTCTTATTTTGCACATCACTTGGGTGCGACTCGTGGTAGTCTTGATTTACCTGTTCATGTATCCACCCCCGTGGGTGATACGATTGTTGTGGATCATGTCTATAGATCCCGTGTTATATCTATTGGGGGTCTGGAGACCCAGGCAGATTTGTTATTGTTGGGCATGGTGGACTTTGATGTTATATTGGGTATGGACTGGTTGTCTCCGTACCATGCTATATTGGACTGTCATGCTAAGACAGTTACGTTGGCCATTCCTGGTATTTCTCGGATTGAGTGGCGGGGTTCGACCGATTTCGTCCCTAGCCGTGTTATTTCGTTCCTAAAAGCTCAGAAGATGGTTGAAAAAGGGTGTTTATCGTACTTAGCTTTTGTGAGAGATGTGGGAGCTGAGTCTCCTAGCATTGATTCTGTACCTGTTGTGAGGGATTTTCCAGATGTATTCCCTCAGACCTGCCGGGCATGCCGCCGGACAGGGATATTGATTTTGGCATTGACTTGGTGCCGGGCACTCAGCCTATATCCATTCCTCCTTATCGAATGGCACCAGTTGAGTTGAAAGAACTGAAAGAGCAGCTTCAAGAGCTTCTGGATAAGGGTTTCATCCGCCCTAGTGTGTCTCCGTGGGGTGCGCCGGTATTATTTGTTAAAAAGAAAGATGGTTCCATGCGGATGTGCATTGATTATAGGCAATTGAACAAAGTGACAGTGAAGAACAAGTACCCTCTACCGCGCATAGATGATTTGTTTGATCAGTTACAGGGTGCGAGGGTGTTTTCTAAGATCGATCTTCGTTCAGGCTATCATCAGCTGAAGATCAGAGACTCGGATATTATGAAGACTGCATTCAGGACCAGATATGGTCATTATGAGTTTCTTGTGATGTCGTTTGGTTTGACCAACGCCCCAGCAGCATTTATGCATCTGATGAACAGTGTGTTCAGGCCTTATTTGGATTCGTTTGTGATTGTGTTCATTGATGACATTCTAGTCTACTCCCGTAGTCAGGAGGAGCATGCTCAGCATTTGAGTATTGTGTTGGAGAGATTGAGAGAGGAGAAGCTATATGCTAAATTCTCCAAGTGCGAGTTTTGGCTCGAGTCCGTAGCATTTTTGGGACATGTGGCGTCTCGTGATGGTATTCAGGTTGATCAGAAAAAGATAGAGGCGGTGCAGAGTTGGCCTAGACCGTCCTCAGCTACAGAGATCAGGAGTTTCCTTGGTTTGGCGGGATATTATCGCCGGTTCGTTCAGGGATTTTCATCCATTGCTTCTTCATTCACTAAATTGACCCAGAAGGGTGCACCATTCGTGTGGTCGGATGAGTGCGAGGAGAGCTTTCAGAAGCTCAAGACAGCTTTGACCACAGCTCCAGTGTTAGTATTGCCATCAGCTTCAGGTTCATATACCGTTTATTGTGATGCCTCGAGAGTGGGGATAGGTTGTGTGTTGATGCGGGAAGGTAAGGTAATTGCTTATGCTTCTCGGCAGTTGAAGCCGCATGAGAAGAACTATCCTGTTCATGACTTGGAGCTAGCCGCCATTGTTCATGCATTGAAGATTTGGAGGCACTATTTGTACGGCGTGTCTTGTGAGGTGTATACCGATCATCGTAGTCTCCAGCACTTGTTCAAACAGAAAGACCTTAATTTGAGACAGCGGAGATGGCTAGAGTTGCTTAAGGATTATGACATCACTATATTATATCATCCGGGGAAGGCCAATGTGGTGGCCGATGCTTTGAGCCGGAAGGCGGTCAGTATGGGGAGCTTGGCATATATTCCAGCTGAGGAGAGGCCATTTGCTTATGATGTTCAGGTGCTAGCCAATCGGCTAGTGAGGTTAGATATTTCGGAGCCCAGCAGGGTATTGGCTTGTGTTGTATCTCGGTCATCTCTATATGATCGTACTCGTGAGCGCCAGTATGATGATCCACATTTGGCTGTCCTTAGGGACAGGGTTCAGCATGATGATGCTAGAGATGTCACCATTGATAGTGACGGCGTATTGAGGATGCAGGGCCGGATATGCGTGCCCAATGTTGATGGCCTTCGTGAGTTGATATTGGAAGAGGCCCACAGCTCGCGGTATTCTATTCATCCAGGAGCTGCGAAGATGTATCAGAACTTGAAGCAGCATTACTGGTGGAGAAAGATGAAGAAAGATATTGTGAGCCATGTGGCTCGGTGTCTAAACCGTCAGCAGGTCAAGTATGAGCATCAGAGACCTGGTGGTGTATTCCAGCGTATTGATATTCCGGAGTGGAAGTGGGAAAGAATAACTATGGACTTTGTTAGTGGACTCCCTCGGACGGCGAGGAAGTTTGATTCAGTTTGGGTGATTGTGGATAGGTTGACTAAGTCAGCTCACTTCATCCCAGTGTGTACTACCTATACCTCGGAGCGGTTGGCAGAGATATTCATCCGTGAGATAGTGAGATTGCATGGAGTTCCTATTTCCATTATATCGGACAGAGGTACCCAGTTCACATCTCAGTTCTGGAGGACATTTCAGCGAGAGTTGGGTTCACAGGTGGAGCTGAGCACAGCATTTCATCCACAGACGGATGGGCAGTCTGAGCGTACTATTCGGATATTGGAGGACATGTTGCGTGCTTGTGTCATTGATTTTGGTGGTTCATGGGCTGATTATTTGCCTTTGGCGGAGTTTGCTTACAATAATAGCTATCGGTCCAGCATTCAGATGGCACCGTATGAAGCTTTATATGGGAGGCGGTGTAGGTCTCCGGTTGGTTGGTTCGAGCCCGGCGAGGCTAGGTTGTTAGGGACAGAGTTAGTCCAAGATGCCTTAGACAAGGTGAAGGTGATTCAGGAGAGACTACGCACAGCTCAGTCGCGTCAGAAGAGTTATGCGGACCGGAAGGTCCGAGATGTGTCTTATTCAGTAGGTGAGAAGGTGTTGCTGAAAGTTTCGCCTATGAAGGGTGTTATGAGGTTTGGAAAGAAAGGGAAGTTGAGCCCAAGGTTTATTGGACCTTTTGAGGTGCTTAGGAAAGTTGGGGAGGTGGCTTATATGTTTGCCACCCAATTTGTCGGGGGTTCACCCGGTGTTCCATGTATCTATGCTCCGGAAGTATGTCGGAGACCCGTCTCATGTGTTGGACTTCAGCACGATACAGCTAGATGAGGATTTGACTTATGATGTGGAACCAGTAGCCATTTTGGGTCGACAGGTTCGTAAGCCGAGATCTAAGGACATAGCTTCAGTAAAAGTGCAGTGGAGAGGTTGTCCCGTGGAGGAAGCAACTTGGGAGACCGAGCAGGAGATGCGAAGTAGATATCCACACTTGTTTGATACTGCAGGTATGTTTCTTAACCCGCTCGCGGACGAGCGTTTGTTTAAGTTGGGGAGAATGTAACGACACGGCCCGTCGTTACGGGAATTACCACCCCGTTACCTTACATTTTCATATATTATGCTTTTAAAACATTATTAGAGTATATCGGGTGAGTTAGGAGTGATTTGGATTGAAAATGAAACAAATAGCATGTTTGAAGAAAGCTTGAATATGAAAAGTCAACCAAGAGTTGACTATTGAGTTAGAGTGCTCGGAACCGGATTTTTGATGATTCGACTAGTTCCGGGGGATCATTTATGACTTAGGAGAACAATCAGAATTGAATTCGGAGGTCCGGTTTAGTTTTAAGCTTGAATTGGCGAAGGTTGAATTTTGGCGAAAACCGGATGGTAGGTGATATTTTGATCCGGGGGTCGAATGGAATTCCGACAATTTCTGTAGCTTCGTTATGTGATTTTGGATATGTCCGCAAATTTTCAGGTCATTCGGACATCGTTTGATCGGGTTTTGGATTGAATGTTAGTTTTGAAAGTTTTGAAGAAACTTAGGCTTGAATCCGTGAGTAAATGGAGATTTTGATGTTTAGTAGGGTGTTTTTATGATTGGAACAAGTTCGTATCGTGTTTTGGAATATGTTGGTGATTTTCGTTGGGGTCCCGGGGGTCTCGGGATGAATCCGGGGGTCCAAACGGACCATTTTTGGAAGAAAAGAGAAAAACTGGTTGCTGTCATAAACACAGCAAGCGTTTGCTCTCCGCGATCGCGGGGAGGGGGATGCGATCGCGTAGAGCTGGAGGCTAGGGCATCGCGATCGCAGGGTAGCCAGTCGCGATCGCGTAGAATAAAACGGGTGTACATCGCGATCGCATGCTTATCTACACGATCGCGTAGAAGAAGAAATGGGTCCAGGGGAAATGAGCTACGCGATCGCAGGAATTAAGGACGCGATCGCGTGAAGCAGGGTGATTGTGCATCGCGATCGCGTGAGTAATGTCGCGATCGCGTGAAGCCGAGATTTTGAGCATCGCGATCGCGTGAAGAAGCTCGCGATCTCGTAGAAGAAATAGTTCTGGCAGTGAATTTAATCCAGAAACAGAGGGTTACGGGTTCATTAACCCAAAACACACATTTGAGCCCTAGAGAGAAGAAAACTCGAGGAAATCACGGAGAAGTCATCGGGTATTCGTCGGAGGTAAGATTTTTGACTCAAAAACATCAATTTATGTTAGTATTAACATCAATCTTCATGAAATTGGGTTGAAATCTTGAAGAAATGTGGCCTAAGTATTAAAAACGGGATTTTTGGATTTGGAAGGCCATTTGAACTCCGATTTCGATAAATTTTATATGCACGGAATCGTGGCGAGATAAGGATCGCGTTGGTGCTAATTTCGGAATTTTCCGAGCAGTGGGGCCCGGGGTCGGGTTTTACCAACTTAGTGTAATTATGCAAATTTCATATAAATTGAAGTGGGTTATGATTCTTTGACCCGTAATTGATATAATTATTGTATTTGATCAGATTCTACGCGTGCGGAGCTTGATTCTCGTGGCAAGGGCATTGCGGAGTAGTCGTCGCGCCGTATTGAGGTGAGTAATAGATGTGGGTGATGACCAGCGGGTTCGAAACCCCGGTATACCACTTTGTGACGCCGTATAGCGGCGAGACACGCACACTCTTGAGAGTGCGGGGTCGATCATGAACTGGAGACTATATATTAGTCCAACCTGTTGATACTGTATTATTGGCTATTCTAGAGCCGTCGAACCTCCTTCTCGGATGGTTGCATATATATATATATTGTGATAATGGCCACTCTTGAGCCGAGGAACCCCTTCTTGGGCGGTTGAGTATACATGTGGGCCGTGAGCCAGTTATTGGATCCCGCGAGGATCGTCATTATTGTCTTATCATATAGACATGCTAGTTTACTACTAGTCCGCAACTATTTTGTTATCATGCCAATTCCAATCTCTGGAACTTGACATTTCTGTTTTTTTCCAACTGAAAAATGATAAAAGAGTTTTCAAAAAAAAAAAAAACTATTTTTGAGCCTGCGAGGCTGTATCTGCATATTAGCTGACTAGTAGTGGATCGGGCTGCGCGCCGCAGCAGGATATATGTTGGATCGGACTGCACGCCGCAGGAATATCTCTATGAGATGTGCTTGGGCTGTAGGAGCCCCTCCGGAGTCCGAACCCCCACAGTGAGCACGGGTACCCAAAATTGGAGTCGGGCTACACGCCGTAGCGGTCATATCATGCATTGCATTGCATTTAGTTACATCTGCTAGTTGTTATGCTATTTATTGGTATTTGTTGGAACAGGTACAATGAAGATTGATTCTATGACAGGGTAGCCGATTATAGCTTTACATAGTGTTTTATTGCGGATTTCTTATCTCGCACTGTCTTACCCTTGTTTATTACCACCGAGTCCGGCGAGTACTCATTTTACTCCCCGCACCTTGTGTGCGGATCCGGTACCTCTCAGCAGTGATCCGAGTAGGCCGTGCGAGGCGACGTTTGTGGATATTCGAGGTAGTTGCAGAGTCCGCAGGACCCGATATTCCTTCCTACCGTCTTTTGATTTTGTATTGACATTTCTTTCCGCACTTGGTATTTTGTAAACCTTTATACACTCATGTTCGGTAGAGGCTCATGACTCTTGACCCTTGGTCTATGGGAGTTGATGTATTATGGGACTTGGTTCCCCGTTTTCGTTATATATATATCGTTGTTATTTCTTGAATTAATTTGCTTAAATGGGTTAAAGAGAGCTTCTAGCTCCGTGGTTGTTATGGATTGGTCAGGCTGGCTTAGCAATGTGCTGGGCGCCATCACGACCGGATATGGGGTCGTGACACTGGTCGTCCTGGAATGAGGTCCCAGCAGCAGGGGAGACCTACATGCCCCAAGTGTAAAAGATTTCATACAGAAACCTGCTACTTTGATATCCTGATATGCTTTAGGTACGGGGTGCGAGGTCACATATAGCGAGATTGTCGTGCACCCAGTCAGGGTATGGGTAGGGGATCTGCTCAGTCATCCGGTTCTTCGGCTGCTACATCATCGGCGCGTCCTCCAGCATCAGCAGGGCGTGGTGCAGCTAGGGGTGGAGCTCATGGTAGGGGTGGACCTAGCCGATTCTATGCATTGAGTGGCCGCCAGAATGCCCAGGCTTCTCTAGATGTTGTTACAAGTATCTTGTCTGTTCAGACTATTGATTGCTATGCCCTTATTGATCTGGGGTCCTCCTTATCTTATGTCACCCCGTCTATTGCTCCAAGTTTTGGAATAGAACCCGAATAGCTTCATGAGCCTTTCTCTATATCGACTCCGGTTGGTGATTCTATTATAGCATCACGAGTCTATAGGAATTGTATTGTTATGATGAGTGGTCGTGTTACCACAACCAATCTTATTGAGCTTGGGATGGTAGATTTTGATGTAATTTTGGGGATAGATTGGCTCTATTCGTGCTTTGCCAAGCTTGACTGTCGGACGAGAGTCATGAGGCTCGAGTTCCCTAACGAGCCAGTTATTAAATGGAGAGGAAATGGTGTGGTGCCAAGGGGTAGGTTTATGTCATGACCCTAAACCCGGTTGTGATGGCGCCCCGCACACTGCTAGGCCAGCCCGACCAATTAACAATATTTACGGAGCTAAGAGCTCACTTTACCCAATTTTAAGCTCAACAAAATAAGTCAATGAAGACAAAAATACCAATACGGGGATCAAGCCCCAAACAGTACAACTCCCATAGACCGAAGGGTCAAGAGTCAAGATCCTCTAAAGATATCATAAGTGTAATAGTGTTTTACATGGTACCAATTGCGGTAGGAAATAGCAAATACGAAATCAGAGACAGTAGAAAGGGATATCGGGTCCTGCGGACTCTGCAGCTACCTCGATTATCCAAAGAAATCACCTCGAACAGCTACCAGATCAGGACTGCTGAGAGGTACCAGGATCTGCACACAAGGTACATGGAGTAAAATGAGTACTGCCAGACTCAGTAATAAATAGGGGTAAGACAGCGTAGATAAGAAATCCACAATAAAGCACTATGTAAGGCTGTAACCAATGCCCTGTAATAGTTCAATATCAACACTAGAGAACCAACAAGTATCAACAATATAGTATAACAACTAGCAGATGTAGTTAAATGCAATGCAATGCATGAAATGACCACTACGGCGCGTAGCCCGATCCAATTTGGGTACCCGTGCTCACTGTAGGGGTTCAGACTCCGGAGGGGCTCCTACAGCCCAAGCACAATATCATAAATATACGCTACGGCGCGCAACCCGATCTACTACCAGTCAGCTAATATGCAAATGCAGCCTCGTAGGCTCAAAAGTAGTTATGAAAACACTTTTATCATTTTTCAGTTGAAAACAGTAATGTCAAGTTCCAGAGATTGGAAATATCATGATAACAGTAATAGCTACAGACTAGAAGTAAAACTAGCATGTCAAAATCACAGCACAATGCTAACGATCCTTGCAGGATCCCAATAACTGGCTCACAACCCATAAATGTACTCAACCATCCTAGAAGGAGGTTCAACAGCTCAAGAATAGCCAATATCACAATATAATACGCAACCATCCGAGAAGGAGGTTTAACGGCTCAAGAATAGCCAATAACACAATATAATATGCAACCATCCGAGAAGCAGGTTTAACGGCTCAAGAATAGCCAATATCACAATATAGTAACAACAGGTCGGACTAATCCATAGTCCCCAAATCACAATCGACCCCGCACTCACAAGAGAGTACGTGTCTCACCGCTATACAGCGTCACAAAGTGGTATATCGGGGTTTCGAACCCGCTGGTCATAACCCACATCTATTACTCACCTCAATACAGCTCGACGACTAGTCCGCGATGCCCTTGCCACGAGAATCAAGATCTGCACGCGTAGAATCTGATCAAATGTAGTAGAAACACAACAAATTAGGCCAATGGGACGACACCCAGTCAAAACAATTCAATTTACATCAAAATTCACAAGGTTGCCAAAACCCGACTTTTGGTACGCTTCTCAAAAAATTACGAAAGTCACATATTCGGAACCCTCATCTTAATACGAGTCTAGGCATATAAAATTTACCAAATTCGGACTCCATTTGCCCACTCAAATCCTTGTTTTTCTAAAGTTCAAGCCTAGGGCTAAAACCTCCATAAAATACCCCAAATTCCTCCATTTTCATGAGATAGTCGCATAATATTATCAATACTAATCATAATTTGAGTCCATAGTTGATTACCTGATGAATTCCCTTGAACTTCTCTTCAAAATCGCCCAAATCGCCTTTTAAGCCGAGACCCAAATGTTTTGAAATGTTTCTGAAATTTCTAACTTCTGATATAATTAACCCTCTGCCATTTCCGCTTTTGCGGACAAAATTCCGCTCCTGCGAGCCCGTATCCGCGACCAACTGGTCGCTTCTGCGATTCCAGGCCTAGCTGGCCAATCCCGCTTCTGCGAGAAAAGAACCGCTTCCGCGCGTCCGCTTCCGCGATTGAACAACCGCTCCTGCACCCATATTGCTGTAGGGGCGAAAACAGCAGAACCAGAATTGCTTCAACCTGCAATTTCCATGTTTTCTCCCGTTTAACCATCCGAAAACACCCTGAGGCCCCCGGGACCTCATCCCAACACACCAACACATCCTAATACCTTATTAGAACTTGCTTCAATCCTCAAAACATGTCTAACAACATCAAAACCCATAATTCACATCGAATTCAAGCCTAAATTCCTTAAAGCTTTCCGAATTACACATTCGATCTAAAACCCGACCAAACGACGTCCGAATGATCTGAAAAATTACGGATATAACCAAAATCACATGACGAAGCTACAAAAATTGTCTGAATTCCATTCCGACCCCCGGATCAAAATCTTACCTACCGCTCGGATTTCGACAAAATTCAACCTTAGGAAATTCAAGCCTATTTCTACACCTGACCTCCGAATTCCTTTCCGATCGCTCCCCTAAGTCACAAATCACCTCCCGGAACTAATTGAATCATCAGAATCTGATTCCGAGCCCTCTAACTAAATAGTCAACTCCAGGTTGACTTTCCATATTAAAGTTTCCTTCAAAAAGGCTATTTGCCTCATTTTCAATCCAAATCACTCCTAACTCACCCGATAGACTCTAACACTGATATAAAGGCATAAAACACATAATGCAAAGATAACAGGGTGGTAATTCCTGTGACGACGGGCCGGGTCGTCACATTCTCCCCAACTTAAGTAAACGCTCGTCCTCGAGCGTACCAGAGTGGTACTAGAAGCAACCCAATCGCTGAATGACCTTACCAAGCATATATTCGGTGCGATCACACGTCACCCTATCTCACATAAATCTGAAAACCCCATATAGCTGAAATTTCACAGACCATCTGAACCATAAACCACATTGCACTTTCTGAAATCATATACGAAATGCTAATATCATGCCTATACTCAGGGCGCACTCAAATCCATTGCAATAACCCATACTCACCACTCCAGATGAGATCATATGATGTATCAACAACCCCATCACTCGAGACGATAGTCTCTAATCACAACAAATTTCCCACGATAACCAAATACTAACTGAAAAACCTTTTTCATTAGATAGGGTCTTATTCCAATGCCTTCATATCATGCCCACGGCAACCGAACACGCGATATATCGAACCAATCTCTCAGGTCAACCATTCATGAATCCATTTCCCTTTTAGCTGATACCACAACAGACTTCGGACCCAAATCTCGATATTACCTTTCTAACCAACTAAAATCACATATGCTCGCTCTCATTGATGACTCAAATGATCATTTCGGTTATAACGCATCGCACTGGTGACATGACACCTAAAATACCGGCCTAAGCCGCGACGAGCACAACACATGCTCTAATAGAAACGTCTGAACATACTCAAATCATGACAACTGTCTCCAACAAAAAAGCTGTAATTAAATTCCTCTGTACCATTATAACATAGAACTGAGATCTCGTCTCACATCATAGAGTACTTGAATCCTCCTTGAGAGGTCATAACATCACGTGGCCTTGCCACGATTCATGATTCTATCCGAACACTATTACTCATGAAGCACCTCAAGTTACCAAGATCAAAATGGTCAGCCACACACATATTTAGGTCTGAACCCAAGCAATCAACCTCACCCACTGTGAAACAATCAATGTATGCTATCAAATCCTGAAAGGACACAACCGATGTGCCATTCGCCGAGTGATACTCAATATGAACATTTCCTCAGAAGTCAGGAAGTATTGTATACCAGGTAACATATAACTAGCTTTATTTTCACATTACACTGTTGCGGTGTGCAACCCACTCCAATGACATACCCGTGGAGGCGTGCCACCCGATCCAGATACCATACCTGTAGCGGCGTGCCACCCGATCCAAATAAACCGTGGCGGCGTGCCACCCGATCCACGCATAAATCTCGCAAAAAGGAAATGCACATCAAGTTGAGTTGCTCATTACAGTAAACATATATATCATCAAGCTCGGCCATAAGAAAGGCATCCGACAAAGTTCCCCAATACCAGAACTGAACCCCATGGTAGAAACCTCTGCACTGATATCTGCCACGAAGGCCCAACTGACAAAGCAATACCCACCAGCCGTCCGCTGGTCCTGAGGTACAACTACCCCGCTGGAGCATACTCTGATGCACTCTACTACGCAATTTGTGCCATACCATCATAGTCCATATCCCCTTAGTCTAGACAACCTGACCCATGACAACCAGTCAGCAATCAAGTATCATAAATCCGAATTCGTCATATCAAGTTGACAGAAAGCCACTAGGGCTTCCTGATCCCGTACTTCACTGTACAAATACATAACGCACATCAAGCGTATTCATACCACGAAAGCCATTCAGAATTTCACTATGCCATCAACGACTCAATTATTATAGTCGATCCAACAAGAGAATACCACCATACCACTGGATATTATCAGTTTACATTACCTTGTCCTTTTGGACTATATACCCTGCCAAATTACTAGAATAGCAGTACCATTTTCTTTAATCACCAGAAAGATCGATTCTTAAATCACCTGCAGTTGCCCGCGCTGCTCAATAATTTTTAATGGCTTCCCATATATTATGAACAAATCTCAAAGCCTTGAATATGCCATTATCAACTTTCCATAACACATCGCATATACCATACCATACTAAGATAACATGGGAATTTCTATCCCTTTCCTACGCCACAAACATCGACACACTCAACTAGTCAAGGACTCTCATTATCCCATATAGAGAGAACTCATTACACATTCCAGGTCTTGCACACCAACAGGAAAAATACACTCATTTTCAAACCACGGTAAAACACATCACAAACTCTTTCTCCCAATTACATTGCATAAGTTAAACTGCCAGGACTGAGTCCTTATACCCATATCGAGTTACACAACTGCCAGCACTCAAGAGCTTTGTTGCACAATATCTGCAAGACTCCTTACTTCAAGCACATACCAAGAATTAATCGTATTCCTTATCATACCGCTTCGGTTTATTAACAAGTTGTTCCATTTACCAGTTTCCTTTCTGATTCATCTTTAATTTAATATTAGCCTTTACTGTAGCACCATAATACATCAAGTCATGTTACCACACGAGACTCGTACATAAGACCACACCGTCTAAGACCCATAGGCCACTGAATACTTTCTCAATGTTTCCCAGAAGAACCACATTCTACAATACTTTATTTTGAAGAACTTCTTGCGATTTGAATTCGTTATCATTACCTTCCAATACGGTTACACAGAATCCCATCATTCACATAATATAACACAAGTCTTGATCTCTTCTAACGAAACTACCGTCTTTAGCCGCACGCACAATCTTAAGACACCTGACTGTTACAAGCAAAATCTTGAACACCGTACAACAATTCTCGGGCATCATTCACCCTTACTCAGCTGTAGTTCAACTGTCTTATTGAACAGAACCACTCGTGCCTTGCTAGAACTCTCACACCGTTGAACATGATTACATACAGCTGAGCTGGGCGCCGGGGCCCTGGATGCGCTAGCGATTTAGCTATCTTTCTTTTTTATACACCGACCATTCCTTATCAACAACAGTTCAAAACATCCTAGTATTTCCTCAAGTCTACGAAGCACCATAACCTTTATCAAAATTTTCCAACATACCAGGAGACAGAACCAACACAGTACACCACAGTGCAATCAGTTAACCAATAACAACCTCCCCAACTTGGCTCGGAGCCATACATCAAAGCTCTTTTAGCCACTCATAGCATTCTTATTCAAATGATGCCACAAAGTTCTAATTAGATTAAACTCAAGTCATTTACAAGCTTCAGCAGAGATTCGAATCACCAGAAATATTAACTCTTTTACAATTCTTGTATTCATCTTCACACAACAGTTAAGCCCACTCTTTAGGTGACAAAAATCTCTTCTAAGTCCCAAATTTTCCAAAAATTTTGACAAAGTTTCCTTTGTAATTTGGCGTATCCACCTGCCAGAGAATCACCAAAACCATCCTAACAATACATTCAGAACTCGACAAGACATCACAATGCATATCGGCAATATTAGTCTCAATACTATACAAATCATATTATCATAATTGTTACATGAACATGAGCTGTACCTGCTCGAATCATAACACATATCAAATACTTTTCAATCACACATAAGGATCAACCCACCTACTTCTTCTCAATTTAGCATTTCAGCACAATACCTTCCACCAGGATACACAGAGCATAATCATTTTAGTATTCCTAAGTCTGAACTCGTTCCACTACACATAAGGCACTTTACCTTTCAATTAAGAGATATGATAAATATTCACCACGCCCATAGCTTGGGGCTACACAACAAATTGCGATAAGGGTCGAACAACTAACATCTCATCCATTATCAAGCCTCCCTAATACTCAATAGATCGGCACAAGGCCCCAAACATGGCTACTAGCCCAAATACATAGATATAAGCCCAGTCTCAGTCATTTTACACAGTAGTCTATCAATCGGGAAGGACCAAGTCCAAGTCCCCAGTCACAATACCACCACGCTCGTCACATGATGCGTGTTCCATCTCAACACAGCACTGCATAGTGCAAATACGGGGTTTTCAATCCTCAGTACATTATCTATTGCCACCACTCATCAAATTAGCACCTTGAGGCTCAAGTCATATACAAGGTCCAGCCTTAATTCATCCCGACTGGCCCAACATGAACTCACAGAGATTATATCTTGCCTCTCGTTCGTGTCACGACCCTAGTTCACCAATTGTGAACATGTCGTGATGACACCCAGTCCCCACGACTAGGTAAGCCTAACACGTTGTGGAATATACAAGTTATAAACATTTAAATAAGAAACAACGGAAAAATAGCATAAAAGATATGTAATCCGTGCCGCTTGGCACATACATCCGTCACACAATGAATAAAACACTACCAAGATTCGGAACCCCACGGTAACACAGACTAAAAGAGAAATACAACTGTGGCTCTATGTGTAAAGAGTATCTAACAACGAAATGAAGAAAAATGTCAACTAGTACTACTAGAATAGAAGTGAAGCCTCCGGATCCGCGGACGTAGCAGATCATACCTCGAAGTCTCCCAGAAAGCTGCGGAATCACCTAGCACGAGCCTGCTCTGATGTACCTAGATCTGCACAACAAAAGTGTGCAGTAGAGTAGCATGAGTACACCACGGCGGTACTCAGTAAGTGCCAAGCCTAACCTCGATGGAGTAGTGACGAGGGAGGTCGGGGCCCTACTGAGAAACAATAATATAATGATGATAACAAAAATAAACAGTTTAAATGATAATAATTTCCGAAATAACAACAATAAGATGATTACTGCAACTGTCTACAATTAAGCTAACAACAAATAACCAACTCAATAAAACAAATCCAGGACTCGTGGGAATTGAACCCACAGTCCCATTCTCAGTACCTCTGGGTCTCCGGGAATCGAACCCGCAGCCCATGTCTCAATAATATCTCAATAACTCAGGATCTCCGGGAATCGAACCCGTAGTCCACATTTCAATAAATCTCAGGATCTCGGGAATCGAACCCGTAGTCCACATTTCAATAAATCTCAGGATCTCGGGAATCGAACCCGTAGTCCACATTTCAATAATCTCAGGTTCTCGGGAATCGAACCCGTAGTCCATATTTCAATAGTCTCGGGATCTCGGGAATCGAACCCGTAGTCCACATTTCAATACAAGTAAAAGGAATACACAGAGAGAAGTATAATATGCTTAACTATAACTTCGCCGATAGATAGCGCCAGCGATTACCAAGAAAATTCAAGTAAGATAATTAGGCAACTAGACAGTTAAACACTATCTAATCATGCTTTTCTAACTACTACCGGGTAGGAATATCAAATTTAACAACTAAAAACAGGAATATCACTCATTGAACATTTTGAGTAAAGTATGTGTTCAACAACCAGCGCATGTACACGCCCGTCACCTCGCGTACAAGGCATTTAAAGTATCACAAGAATATCCTAGGGGTGAAAGTCCCCCACACGAAGTTAGACAAGCCACTTACCTCGACTCCGGTACCAAACCGCTATGAAACAACTCTCTTGCCGCGAATGTCGGCCTCCACAAGTGTAGAATTTGATAAAAATCAATAGAATCACATCAAAATAGACCAATTGGGCATTACCCAATCAAAATAACTCAAAATACACCAAAACTCACAAGTTGCCAAAACTCGACTTTCGGTACGCTTATCGAAAAATCACGAAAATTATATATTCGGGTTCCTTACCTCAATACGAATCTAGGCATATAAAATTTATCGAAATCGGAGTTCAAATGGCCTTCCAAATCCAAAAATCCCGTTTTCAATATTTAGGCCACATTTCTTCAAAATTTCAACGCAATTTCATGAAGATTGATGTTAATTCTACCATAAAATGATGTTTTTGAGTCAAGAATCTTACCTCCGACGAATACCCGATGACTCCTCAGTGATTTCCTCGAGTTTTCTTCTCTCTAGGGCTCAAAATTATGTTTTGGGGGTGTAAACCCGTAACCCCTATGTTTCTGGATTTTATTCACTGCCAGAACATTTTGTTCTATGCGTTCGCGTGAGGTCCCACGCGTTCGCAATGAACAGCTCTCTCTTACCCTTCGCGAACGCGAAGCCTTCCACGCGTTCGGGTTGCCCAACTTCCAGCTACCCTTCGCGAACGCGACTCCAACCACGCGTTCGCGATGCTCAACTCCCAACCGCCTAAATTCCTTCTACGCGTGCGCGATACTCCTCCCGCGGACGCGAAACCTTACCCTCACACACCTACGCAAACGCGACCACTGGAACGCGAACGCGATGCACACGATCCCTGGCCTACGCGAACGCGGCTCCCCTCCTCGCAAACGCGATGCACTGATTAGCTTGGCCTTCGCGAACGCGGCCCTTGCCACGCGAACGCGAAGGCTTAAAGGCCTGGGCAGAACCTGCAGTTTTTTGCCAAGTCCAAATGCCCGGTTGATGGTCCGAAATCATCCCGAGGCCCCCGGGACCCCAACGAAAACCACCAACATACTCCAAAACATGATACGGACTTGTTCCAATCATAAAAACACCATACTAAACATCAAAATCTCCATTTACTCACGGATTCAAGCCTAAGTTTCTTCAAAACTTTCAAAACTAACATTCGATCCAAAACCCAACCAAACGACGTCCAAATGACCTGAAAATTTGCGGACATATCCAAAATCACATAAAGAAGCTACAGAAATTGTCAGAATTCCATTCCGACCCCCGGATCAAAATCTCACCTATTGTTCGAATTTCGCCAAAATTTCAACCTTCGGCATTTCAAGCCTAATTGAGCTACGGACCTCCAAATTACATTCCGAACGCGCTCCTAACCCCAAAATCACCCAATGGAGCTAATGGGACCATCGGATTTCCGTTCCGAGATCGTCTTAACACTGTTCTAGCTACGGACCATTTTCTAGTTTTAAAGCTCTCATTTAGGGACTAAGTGTCCCAAAATGCTCCAAATTTCAGAACCGACTCTCCCGACAAAGCACAATAGCAGAAATGAACTTAGGGGAACAGTTAAATTAGGGGTTGGGGCATAATTTTCTAAAACGACCGGTCGGGTCGTTACATCTTCCCACACTTAAAGATTCGTTCGTCCTCGAACGAGCATAGAAAACATACTTGGAGTAGTGAAAAGATGAGGGTACTGGCTGCGCATATCCTGCTCGGTCTCCCAAGTCGCCTCCTCGACCGGCTGGCCCCGCCACTGAACCTTTACCGAAGCGATGTTCTTTGACCTTAGCTTTCTGACCTGCCTGTCTATAATGGCTACTGGCTCCTCAACATAAGACAGATCCTTGTCTAGCTGAACAGAAGTGAAATCCAACACATGCGACGGGTCACCATGGTACCTCCGGAGTATGGAGACATGAAATACGGGGTGAACTCCAGCTAGACTAGGAGGTAAGGCTAACTCATAGGCAACCTCCCCAATACGCCTCAAAATCTCAAAAGGGCCAATAAATCTAGGACTCAGCTTTCCTTTCTTCCCAAACCTCATAACACCCTTCATGGGCGAGACTCGAAGTAGAACCCGCTCGCCAACCATAAAAGCCACATCGCGAACCTTCTTGTCCGCATAACTCTTCTCTCTAGACTGGGCTGCACGAAGTCTGTCCTGAATCACCTTGACCTTGTCCATAGCCTCCTGAACCATATCAGTACCTAGCAACCTGGCCTCGCCCGGCTCGAACCATCACACGGGAGACCTGCACCTCCTACCATATAGGGCCTCATACGGTGCCATCTGTATACTAGACTGGTAGCTGTTTTTATAAGCAAATTCCGCCAGTGGCAAGAAGTGACCCCATGAACCTCCAAACTCAATCACGCACGCACGGAGCATATCCTCCAAAATCTGAATAGTGCGCTCAGACTGCCCATCAGTCTGGGGGTGAAATGCTGTGCTCAGCTCCACCCGAGTACCTAACTCCTGCTGTACAGCTCTCCAGAACCGTGAAGTGAACTGAGTGCCTCTATCTGAAATGATGGAAACTGGAATACCATGCAGCCGAACTACCTCCCTGATATAGATCTCCGCTAGTAGCTCCGATGAATATGTAGTGCTCACCGGTATAAAATGGGCGGACTTGGTCAGCCGATCCATAATGACCCAAATGGAATCAAACTTCCTAACCGTCCGTGGAAGTCCAGATACAAAGTCCATGGTAATGCGCTCCCATTTCCACTCGGGAATCTCAATCTGCTGCATCAATCCACCCGGACGCTGATGCTCATACTTCACCTGCTGGTAGTTGAGGCATCTAGAAATATAATCAACTATATCCCTCTTCATCCGCCTCCACCAGTAATGCTGTTTCAAGTCCTGATACATCTTCGCGGCTCCCGGATGGATGGAATACCGCGAGCTATGGGCCTCTCCTAGAATCAGCTCTCGAAGATCATCTACATTGGGCACACAGATACGCCCCTGCATCCTCATAACTCCATCATCCCCGATGGTAACATCTCGAGCATCACCACGCCGAACTCTATCCCGAAGGACAAGCAAATGAGGGTCGTCGAACTGACGCTCCCTGATGCGGTCAAATAGAGAAGACCGAGAAACCACACATTCCAGAATCCGGCTGGGCTCCGAAAGATCCAATTTAACAAACTTCCTGGCTAGAGCCTGAACATCCATCGCCATAGGCCTCTCTGAAACTGGTAGATGTGCTAAACTCCCCAAACTCTCTGCTCGACGACTCAAGGCATCGGCAACCACATTAGCCTTGCCCGGATGATAGAGAATAGTAATATCATAGTCCTTTAGTAATTCTAACCATCTCCTCTGACGCATATTCAGGTCCTTCTGCTTAAGCAAGTGCTGCAAGCTCCGGTGATCAGTGTAGATCTCACAAGGAACCCCATATAAATAATGACGCCAAATTTTCAAGGCGTGAACAATGGCAGCTAGCTCCAAATCATGAACATGGTAATTCTTCTCATGCACCTTCAGCTGTCTCGATGCGTAGGCAATCACCCTACCGTCCTGCATCAATACCGCACCGAGTCCAACTCGTGAGGCATCACAATATACGGTATAGGACCCCGAACCTGTAGGCAACATCAATATAGGGGCCGAAGTCAAAGCTGTCTTGAGCTTCTGAAAGCTCGCCTCACACTCGTCTGTCCACCGAAAAGGGGCACCCTTTTGGGTCAATCTAGTCATAGGTGCTGCAATCGAAGAGAACCCCTCTACGAAACGACGGTAGTAGCCCGCCAAACCAAGGAAACTACGAATCTCAGTAGCGGAGGAGGGTCTGGGCCAACTCTGCACAGCCTCCACCTTCCTCGGATCTACTCGAATACCATCACTCGACACCACGTGGCCCAAAAATGCCAATGAACTCAACCAAAATTCACATTTAGAGGACTTGGCATAAAGCTGCGTCTCCCTCAGAATCTGAAGCACTATCCTCAAATGTTGCTCGTGCTCTTCACGGCTTCGAGAATATACTAGAATATCATCAATGAAGACAATCACGAACGAGTCCAGATAAGGCCTGAACACACTGTGCATCAAATGCATAAATGCTGCTGGGGCATTAGTCGACCCAAAAGACATCACGAGGAACTCATAGTGACCATACCGGGTCCTGAAGGCAGTCTTCGGGATATCTGGCTCCCGAATCTTCAGCTGGTGATACCCAGAGCGCAAATCAATCTTAGAAAACACCTGTGCGCCTTGTAGCTAGTCAAATAAATCATCAATACGGGGCAAAGGATACCGGTTCTTCACTGTAACCTTGTTCAGCTGACGATAGTCAATACACATACGCATAGAACCGTCCTTTTTCTTCACAAACAATACAGGAGCACCCCAAGGCGAAACACTAGGTCGAATAAAACCCTTGCCCAATAACTCCTGTAACTGATCCTTCAACTCCTTCAACTCAGGAGGAGCCATACGGTACGGTGGAATAGAAATGGACTGAGTGCCCGGCAACAAGTCAATAGCAAAGTCAATATCTCTGTCGGGCGGCATGCCCGGAAGATCAGCTGGAAATACATTACCACATGAACAAAATCAATAGAGGGAGTGTCAATACTGACGTCCCGCACATAGGCTAGATAAGCAGCACACCCCTTCTCAACCATACGCTGAGCTCTGAGAAAAGAAATAGCATGGCTAGGGGTGTGATCTAGAGTACCACTCCACTCAATACGTGGAATGCCTGGCATAGCCAGCGTCACGGTCTTGGCGTGACAACCAAGAATAGCATAATAGGGCGACAACCAGTCCATGCCCAGAATAATATCAAAATCGACCATCCCAAGCAGCAGATCCGCTCTGGTCTCAAAATCACAAATGGTAATCAAACAAGATCGATATACGCGGTCCACAACCAAAGAATCACCCACCGGAGTGGAAACATAGATGGGGTCACTCAAAGAATCCCGAGGCACACCCAGATGGGAAGCAAAGTAAGAAGACACATATGAAAAAATGGAACCAGGGTCGAATAGAACCGATGCCTCCCTGTGACTAACCAGAATAATACCTGTGATAACAGAGTCAGATGCAACAGCCACAGCGCGATCAGGAATAGCATAGAATCTAGCCTGTCCCCCCTCTCGAGGGCAGCCTCCGGAACCCTGACCCCCGCCCCTAGCTGGCTGGGCAGGTGGAGTGGCAGCTGGGATTGGAATGATAGCCTGCTGACCCTGAGAACCACGCGGATGCTGTGATGACTGATGAGGGGCTCCTCTCCTGCGCCTGGGGCACTCCCTAACTAGGTGGCGAGTATCCCCGCACTCAAAACAAGCTCTGGGAGGACGCGGTGGCTGTGACTGACCGGCCTCACCCCCACTAGTCTGACCCCTGGAAGGACCCCGCGCAGGAGGTGCACTGGAAACTGGGGGAGCATAATAAGGCTCCTGAGGTGTTGGAAGACCTGGGGTACTACCGGCTGCGGGCAATGCCGAGTGAACTGGTCGACCGGAATAACCCCTGCCAAAACGACCGGCTGATGAAGTGCGGGCACCGGAGAAATGGCCCGACTCACGAGACCTCTTGGCCTCTCTCTCTCTCTCCGCTCTCTAGGGAGCATACTCTCGATCCTCTTGGCAATGCTAACTGCCTGCTGATAAGATATATCTGTCTCAAGCTCTCTGGCCATACTGGATCGGATAGGCGGAACATGTCCCTCAATAAATCTCCGCACTCTCTCCCGAACCGTGGCTACCAAAGCCGGTGCATGCCTGGCTAGGCGGGTGAAACTGATAGCATACTCCGATACTGACATGGAGCCCTGTCGCAACCGCTTAAACTTCGAGCGCCAAGAATCCCTAAGGCTCTGTGGAACAAACTCCCTCAAAAATAGATCTGAAAACTGCGTCCAAGTCAATGAAACAGACTCCTCTGGACTATCCAACTCATACGTGCGCCACCAATCATAAGCGGCCCCACGAAACTGAAAAGCATTGAAGGAAACCCCGCCGGTCTCCACAATCCCCATAGTACGAAGAATACGATGACACTCCTCTAGAAAACCCAATGCATCATCTGAAGCCAAACCACTAAACACCGGAGGGTCATATTTCTTGAACCTCTCCAATCTACGTTGCTCGTCCTCAGAGGCAGCTGGTCCACCTCCGGGTTGTGCTGGAGCGGCAGGAGGCATAACCAAAACATCTGGAACCTGTCCCACTGGCACACGCTGCTCCGGTGTAACGGCTGCGGGAGTCTGGGCCCCTCCCCCGGCCTGAGATGTAGCTGCGACGAGAGGAAGCAGTCCTGCCTGAGCTAAAGTGGTATACATACTCATGAACTGGGCGAGGGTCTCCTGTAGTGCTGGAGTAGTAGCAGCTATAGTCGGTGTACCAGGTGCATGCGCTCCAACCTAGTCTACCTGTGGTACCTCAGCGGCAGCGCGCGCGGGTGTTGTGGCTGCACCTCGGGCGTGTCCTCGTCCTCTACCTCGGCCCCGGCCTCTGACGGCGGCAACAGGGGGCGCGAGTACCTGATCGTCGTGAGTAGCTCGTGTCCTCACCATCTGTGAGAGAATAGAAAGCAATAGTTTAGATTTTTGATGCCAAAAATGTCGCACGACAAGGAATCCAAAAGAAATGAAGAGTTTCCTAAACAGTTACATAGCCCCTCGTAGATAAATACAAACGTCTCCGTATCGATCGGCGAGACTCTAAGTAACCGGTCTGTGTCCCGTAACTCCTATGAACCTAGAGCTCTGATACCAACTTATCACGACCCTAGTTCACCAATCGTGAACATGTCGTGATGGCACCCAGTCCCCATGACTAGGTAAGCCTAACACGTTGCGGAATATACAAGTTATAAACACTTAAATAAGAAACAGCGGAAAAATAGCATAAAAGATATGTAATCAGTGCCGCTTGGCACATACATCCGTCACACAATGAATAAAACACCACCAAGATCCGGAACCCCACGGTAACACAGACTAAATGAGAAATACAACTGTGGCTCTATGTGTAAAGAGTATCTAACAATGAAATGAAGAAAAATGTCAACTAGTACTACTAGAATAGAAGGGAAGCCTCCGGATCCGCGGACGTAGCAGAATCATACCTCGAAGTCTCCCAGAAAGCTGCGGAATCACCTAGCACGAGCCTGCTCCGATGTACCTAGATCTGCACAACAAAAGTGTGCAGAAGAGTAGCATGAGTACACCACGGCGGTACTCAGTAAGTGCCAAGCCTAACCTCGATGGAGTAGTGACGAGGGAGGTCGGGGCCCTACTGAGAAACAATAATATAATGATGATAACAAAAATAAACAGTTTAAATGATATAATTTCCGAATTAACAACAACAAGATGATTACTGCAACTGTCTACAACTAAGCTAACAACAAATAACCAACCCAATAAAACAAATCCAGGACCTGTGGGAATTGAACCCACAGTCTCATTCTCAGTACCTCTGGGTCTCCGGGAATCGAACCCGCAACCCATGTCTCAATAATATCTCAATAACTGAGGATCTACGGGAATCGAACCCGTAGTCCCTACCAATAACTCAGGATCTCGGGAATCAAACCCGTAGTCCACATTTCAATAAATCTCAGGATCTCGGGAATCGAACCCGTAGTCCACATTTCAATAATCTCAGGTTCTCGGGAATCGAACCCGTAGTCCATATTTCAATAATCTCAGGATCTCGAGAATCGAACCCATAGTCCACATTTCAATACAAGTAAAAGGAATACACAGAGAGAAGTATAATATGCTTAACTATAACTTCGCCGATAGACAGCGCCAGCGATTACCAAGAAAATTCAAGTAAGATAATTAGGCAACTAGACAGTTAAACACTATCTAATCATGCTTTTCTAACTACTACCGGGTAGAAATATCGAATTTAACAGCTAAAAACAGTAATATCACTCATTGAACATTTTGAGTAAAGTATGTGTTCAACAACGAGCGCATGTACACGCCCGTCACCTCGCGTACAAGGCATTTAAAGTATCACAATAATATCCTAGGGGTGAAAGTCCCCCACACGAAGTTAGACAAGCCACTTACCTCGACTCCGGTACCAAACCGCTATGAAACAACTCTCTTGCCGCGAATGTCGGCCTCCACAAGTGTAGAATTTGATAAACATCAATAGAATCACATCAAAATAGACCAATTGGGCATTACCCAATCAAAATAACTCAAAATACACCAAAACTCACAAGTTGCCAAAACCCGACTTTCGGTACGCTTATCAAAAAATCACGAAAATTATATATTCGGGTTCCTTACCTCAATACGAATCTAGGCATATAAAATTTATCGAAATCGGAGTTCAAATGGCCTTCCAAATCCAAAAATCCCGTTTTCAATATTTAGGCCACATTTCTTCAAGATTTCAACCCAATTTCATGAAGATTGATGTTAATTCTACCATAAAATGATGTTTTTGAGTCAAGAATCTTACCTCCGACGAATACCCGATGACTCCTCAGAGTTTTCTTCTCTCTAGGGCTCAAAATTATGTTTTGGGGGTGTAAACCCGTAACCCCTCTGTTTCTGGATTTTATTCACTGCCAGAACATTTTGTTCTATGCATTCGCGTGAGGTCCCACGCGTTCGCAATGAACAGCTCTCTCTTACCCTTCGCGAACGCGAAGCCTTCCACGCGTTCGGGTTGCCCAACTTCCAGCTACCCTTCGCGAACGCGACTCCAACCACGCGTTCGCGATGCTCAACTCCCAACCGCCTAAATTCCTTCTACGCGTGCGCGATACTCCTCCCGCGAACGCGAAACCTTACCCTCACACACCTACGCGAACGCGACCACTGGTACGCGAACGCGATTCACACGATCCCTGGCCTACGCGAACGCGTCTCCCCTTCCCGCGAACGCGATGCACTGATAAGCTATGCCTTCGCGAACGCGGCCCTTGCCACGCGAACGCGAAGGCTTAAAGGCTTGGGCAGAACCTGCAGTTTTTCTGCAGATTTTTGCCAAGTCCAATTGCCCGGTTGATGGTCCGAAATCATCCCGAGGCCCCCGGGACCCTAACGAAAACCACCAACGTACTCAAAAACATGATACGGACTTGTTCCAATCATAAAAACACCATACTAAACATCAAAATCTCCATTTACTCACGGATTCAAGCCTAAGTTTCTTCAAAACTTTCAAAACTAACATTCGATCCAAAACCCAACCAAACGACGTCCAAATGACCTGAAAATTTGCGGACATATCCAAAATCACATAACGAAGCTACAAAAATTGTCGGAATTCCATTCCGACCCCGGATCAAAATCTCACCTATCGTTCGGATTTCGCCAAAATTTCAACCTTCGGCATTTCAAGCCTAATTGAGCTAAGGACCTCCAAATTACATTCCGAACGCGCTCCTAACCCCGAAATCACCCAACGGAGCTAATGGGACCATCGGATTTCCGTTTTGAGATCGTATTAACACTGTTCCTGCTACGGACCATTTTCTAGTTTTAAAGCTCTTATTTAGGGACTAAGTGTCCCAAAATGCTCCAAATTTCAGAACCGACTTTCCCGGCAAAGCACAATAGCAGAAATGAACTTAGGGGAATAGTTAAATTAGGGGTTAGGGCGTAATTTTCTAAAACGACCGGTCGGGTCATTATAGTTCGGGGAAATCACAAGCCATAAGGCAATTATATTACTGAGCGCTCGATGCGTGCACAGACATGCGGAAGGAATTTCAAAAATTATATCTCAAGCTGAATCAAGTACGCACGATAAGAATTCCAAGAAATGTGAAGTGTTTCCTAAAGGTTCGCAGCCTCCCGAGGATAAGTACAGGCGTCCCCGTACCGATCCACAAGACTCTACCAACCGGCTCGAGACTCATGAGGCCTAGTAAACCTAGGCTCTGATACCAACTTGTCACGACCTCAAATCCGGTCGTGATGGCGCCCAGCACACTGCTAGGCCAGCCCGACCAATCAACAACATTTACGGAGCTAAGAGCTCACTTTACCCAATTTTAAGCACAACAAAATAAGTCAATGAAGACAAAAATACCAATACGGGGATCAAGCCCCAAACAGTACAACTCCCATAGACCGAAGGGTCAAGAGTCAAGAGCCTCTAAAGATATCATAAGTGTAAAAGTGTTGTACATGGTACCAACTGCGGAAAGAAATAGCAAATACGAAATTGAAGACAATAGGAAGGGATATCGGGTCCTGCGGACTCGGTAGCTACCTCGATTATCCACAGAAATCACCTCGAACAGCTACTAGATTAGGACTGCTGAAAGGTACCTGGATCTGCACACAAGGTGCAGGGAGTAAAATGAGTACTGCCAGACTCAGTGGTAATAAACAGGGGTAAGGCAGTGTAGATAAGAAATCCACAATAAAGCACTATGTAAGGTTGTAACCAATGCCATATAACAGTTCAATATCAACAGTAGAGAATCAACAAGTATCAACAATATAGTATAACAGCTAGCAGATGTAGCTAAATGCAATGCAATGCATGAAATGGCCGCTACGGTGCGTAGCCCGATCCAATTTGGGTACCCGTGCTCACTGTGGGGGTTCAGACTCTGGAAGGGCTCGTACAGCCCAATCACAATATCATGAATATATGTTGCGGCGTGCAACCCGATCCACTACCAGTCAACTAATATGCAAATGCAGCCTCCCAGGCTCAAAAGTAGTTTTGAAAACTCTTTTATCATTTTTCAGTTGAAAATAGAAATGTCAAGTTCCAGAGATTGGAAATATCATGATAACAGTAATAGCTATGGACTGGTAGTAAAACTAGCATGTCAATATCACAGCACAACGGTAACGATCCTCGCAGGATCCCAATAACTGGCCCACAACCCATAAATGTACTCAACTATCCGAGAAGGAGGTTCGACGGCTCAAAAATAGCCAATATCATAATATAATACGCAACCATCCGAGAAGAAGGTTTAACGGCTCAAGAATAGCCAATATCACAATATAATATGCAACCATCCGAGAAGGAGGTTTAACGTCTCAAGAATAGCCAATATCACAATATAGTAACAACAGGTCGGACTAAGCCATAGTCCCCAAATCACAATCGACCCAGCACTCACAAGAGAGTATGTGTCTCGCCGCTATACAGCGTCACAAAGTGGTATATCGGGTTTTCGAACCCGCTGGTCATCACCCACATCTATTACTCACCTCAATATAGCTCGACGACTAGTCTGCGATGCCCTTGCCACGAGAATCAAGCTCCGCACACGTAGAATATGATCAAATGTAGTAGAAACACAACAAATTAGGCCAATGGGACGACACCCAGTCAAAACAACTCAATTTACATCAAAATTCACAAGGTTGCCAAAATCCGACTTTCGGTATGCTTCTCGAAAAATTACGAATGTCACATATTCGGAACTCTCGTCTCAATACGAGTCTAGGCATATAAAATTTACCAAATTCGGACTCCATTTTCCCACTCAAATCCTTGTTTTTCTAAAGTTCAAGCCTAGGGCTAAAACCTCCATAAAATACCCCAAATTCCTCTATTTTCATGAGATAATTGCACAATATTATCAATACTAATCATAATTTGAGTCCATAGTTGATTACCTGATGAATTCCCTTGAATTTCTCTTCAAAATCACCCAAATCGCCTCTTAAACCGAGACCCAAATGTTTTGAAATGTTTCTGAAATTTCTAACTTCTGATATAATTAACCCTCTGCGATTTTCGCTTCTGCGGACAAAATTTCGCTCCTGCGAGCCCGTATCCGCGACCAACTGGTCGCTTATGTAATTCCAGGTCAAGCTGGCCAATCCCGCTTCTGCGAGAAAAGGACCACTTCCGCGCGTCCGCTTGCGCGATTGAACAACCGCTCCTGCGAAAACTCCTCCTTCTGCGCACCAGAGTCCGCTTCTGCGGACTCGCCTAGGCGATCAATCCTCCGCTCCTGCAGATCTCCCTAATCCGCCTCTAGACCGCTTCTGCAGCACATCGTTCGCACCAGCGACACCGCCTCAGTGGAACAAGACCTGCTTTAGTGAACACAAGTGCTTCAGCGCTCCTCAGTCCGCTCCTGCGGACTCGCCTCGGCGCCCATATTTCCGCAGGGGCGAAAACAGCAGAACCAAAATTGCTTCAACCTGCAATTTCCATGTTTTCTCCCATTTAACCATCCGAAAATACCCCGAGGCCCCCGAGACCTCATCCAAACACACCAACACATCCTAATACCTTATTAGAACTTGCTCTAATCCTTAAAACACGTCTAGCAACATCAAAACCCATAATTTACATCGAATTCAAGCATAAATTCCTTAAAGCTTCCTGAATTACACATTCGATATAAAACCCGACCAAACGACCTCCGAATGATCTGAAAATTTACGGACATAACCAAAATTACATGACGAAGCTACAGAAATTGTCGGAATTCCATTCCTACCCCCGGATCAAAATCTCACCTACCGTTCGGATTTCGCCAAAATTCAACCTTAGCCAATTCAAGCCTATTTCTACACCGGACCTCCGAATTCCATTCCGATCGCTCCCCTAAGTCCCAAATCACCTCCCGGAACTAACCGAATCATCAGAATCCGATTCCAAGCCCTCCAACTAAATAGTCAACTCTAGGTTGACTTTCCATATTCAAGCTTCCTTCAAAAAGGCTATTTGCCTCATTTTCAATCCAAATCACTCCTAACTCACCCGATAGACTCTAACACTGATATAATGGCATAAAACACATAACACAAAGATAACAGGGTGGTAATTTCCGTGACGACTGGCCGGGTCGTCACAGTTTATTTCCTACCTTAAGGCTTCGAAGATGATTAAGAAGGGGTGTATCTATCACTTGGAAATACTAAATATTTGGAAAGCCACGTAGGAATTGGATTTAGGTGTAATTGGGTGTAATTACACAATTTGGCATGTTTGTTTGGTCAAGTAATTACTTGGTTAGCATGGAATTGGGTGCAATTAGAGGGGTGTAATTACACTCTCCAATTCTCAAGGGGAGGTGAGAATTGGTGGTAATTACACTATGTAATTACAAAGTTACTTTTTATTTTCTTTCGTTTTTAATTTTATTTTACGTTATTTTCTTTATCACTTTTTATTTTTAATATTTTAATTTTAATTTTTACTTTTTAATTTCTTTTAAAATTTTAAAATATATTTTTATTGTACATTATTTTTCTTTTATTTTTCTTCCTTTATTTCTTGTTATTTCATGTAATTTCTTATATTTTATTTTGATTTATTTTATTATTCTATTTTTTAAAACTCTACCTCCTAATATTATAAATAATGAGTCATTTACAAACTTGTCATATAATGAGTGATGTAATTAAAGTGGAATTCATTGTTGAATGTTGTTATAAACTCATTATATTTCCTAATCTAAAATTATAGTGGAACTTATTATTATTGTGTTGGAATTTAACATATCCTAAATATATTTTTTTTGAATTTTAAAATTGTATTATATTCATGGTTCTAATTTACTTGTTTTAGTAGTATTGGATCACGTCACATGTTATTCATTTTTTAGTTAGAATTGATAGATCAGTTATGTGAAACATTTGAATAGTGTTATGAAATTATATTTATAAATATTAATTTTATTTGTTCAAAAATGAATTCCATAATGTTCTTACAAAACAAATATATTTTTTAATTTATGTAAGTATCTAAACTAAATATTATTAATTTAAAATATATAGATAAATTATTTTTTCAATATTAGTTATAAATATATGATTACTTATTATTGTATATTCACGAAAAATATACATCTTAACTATCAAATATAATATCATTTATACTTATAAAAATGTATAGGCCTATATTTACTATATTAGCTTTTAAGTGTTGATAATTAGTTAATTTAAAATTTAATCTAACTGTGTAATTACACTTGTGCAACCAAACAGTAAACTTGTAATTACACTGTAATTACACTATGACAAACAAACATGTCATCGTAATTACACAATTGAGTAATTACTAGGTTGTGTAATGACTACCTTAGTAATTACACCCACCCTCACCTCAAGATAAAAATATAGATAATTTGACTAAATTATTCCTAATTAAAATTTTCATAATATTAACTTGCCATACTGTGACTTATCTCTTACTCCCTCTCTCGTATTAACAGTCATGATTACTAAAAATAGTTATCTCAAACAATTTTAAATGATCACCAAAAATAGTTATCTCATATCCTATTAGATGTTCAAGACAAAATTGGTTATCTTTTTTCTTTTTTACCCTTAGTAATAATTATACTTGAAGATGGAGATAACACATAAACAAAATCAATATTCAATAATATCTTATGACATAAATAAGAATATAATAGTCAAATTATTTTTCCAATTGTTTTTTGTAAGAAGCATGTAAAAAAAAACACAATACATAATATGAGACGCAAGGAGTAATACTTAACATTAACTAGTATGAATATATTGTTTTGAATCTATTTATAATTAAAAGTTGGGATAAAAGCCTCTCATGAAGCCCAGTAGAATAATACTAAACTAACACTTGGCACATTCAGACATGGCTCCAACTTTTTAGGAAGTACACTTAGGAAGTTCAATTTTTTTATTAGGATTAGGATTATTGGTTTATTTTATTTCCTAATAAATATTTGCAAAACCGTGCGCACATAATAACCGCTCCACCTTCCCTTGCAAATTTCAGAATTTATAATTTTTTAAACTTATTAAAAGAATGTGGGGAAACCCAACTGTTCTAACTTCACTAATTTATCTAAATTTATAAGTTTTTTTATATATTTAAATTAAAAGAACATGGGGAAAATTTAACTCCATAATTTTAGGTTAAAACTTTTTATCTCCAACTTACCCTAAATTTTCTATGCTAAATCAAGATACGCTCAACTGTGTAACCCACGATTTAGTATTGTGGGTGGCAACTGATAAAAACTTCAAATCTTTATTTCTTCCACAAATCCTCCTGCTTCAAATCTGTATTTATTACAGTGATAGTTTTTGAAATCTCGATTTAAAATCATCATTCATCCAGAAAATATCAGAAAAGACATGACGAATGGGTATCAAACTACAATCTTCAACTGATGGTGTATTATATAAGGAACTATTAGGAGCTCTTTATAAGAATTTTGAGAAAATATTTGCATTGGCTGTATTTAGCCCTCTAGGAAACATCCACTTGCAGAAATACAGGGTAAGATTGCATAAAATACGCATTTGTGGTCCTACCCTTTCACCTCTCAGATGACATATTGGTTGACAACCATAATTTTTTTAATATAAAGTATGCAGATTATATATTATTAGTTTTTTTTCATATATACGCTCTCTAAATACGTTACGATTTAAAGTTTAATCATTTTATTAAACAGAAAGGTCCCTGTTCGATTGTTGCAAGTGTAGAAAATTTAGAACTTGGAAAAACATGGTCGTATGTCAGTTGCAAGAAGTGTCAAAAAAAGGTATCACGATCCCAAACTCGGTCGTGATGGAACCTAACACAATTGCTAGGCAAGCCCGACCAATTACACTCTCAACCCGAGCATAAAGCTCAAAACCATTTGTTTCAAAAGCATTAACAACGAAGAAACCAAAAGTATAACTGATAGATAGAATAATTTGAACATTAGCAATACTAACAATCTCCCATAGACCTGGGGGTCACGAGTATAGAGCCTCTAACAGGTACAGTACAATATGATTGTAATAATATATAGTCTGAAATACATGGAAAAGTCAAATAACAAGGGGATAGGGAGGAGTCGGGTCATGCGGATGCCAGGCAGCTACCTCGATAAGTCCAAACGAAACTCTCATAATGAGTAGTAAACTCAGCTAGCACCCGAAGTACCTGGATCTACACACATGGTGTAGGGAGTAAAGTGAGTACTTTCAACTCAGCGATAATAGACATGTATAATGACATTTGTGAGCATGTGATATTTGCCCTAAGCAAACAAATTCCAATATTAAAAATAAATAAGATTTTGATGTGCAATTAAGTGTTTCATTGAAATAAATTGTGTGATTATGATTGAAACAGTTTGAAATTAAAAACTACAAAAAAGAGTTAATTAGAAAATGTCACAAAAATAAGGAAATTAAAGAAAATTAACAAAAAATACAAAAAATACAAAAAATACAAAAAATACCGGAAAATTAATGAAATTAACAAAAAATGTGATAAAAATACCAGAAAAATTAGGAAAAAATTTGAAAATAAAAGAGAATTAACAATTGAAAAGAATACAAAAAGAGAAAATAAAATATAAAAAGAAATACCAAAGAAATAATTAAATATACAAGGAAATACACAAAAATACAATAAATTGGGCCAAATTCAGGCCCAAAGTGTAACAGCCCCAACGAATTGGCTATCCAGACGAAATGTTAAATCAAAACGACAGCGTAATTGGGCAATTGAATCTCAACCGTTGAGATATTCATCCAACGGACCATGAAAGGCGGTGTGAACATAAATAAAACGGCATCGTTAGAAGATTAAATATTGGCCGTCCAAATAAGCTGATCATACGGATGTTATTGAGTCTCTTTAAATAATTAAACGGCGTAGCTTTAAGTAGTAAATCCTAGCCGTCCATAACTGAAGATCCAACGGAGGCCAGGCATTCCTTCATTAATCAAACGACGGCGTCTAATGATAAATAATCCTGGACGTTAATCAAAAATGATCCAAAGGCCAGGATTGTCCAAGCCCCAAGAGGTATAAAAGCCTCGTCTCTCAGTTTAGAGACCAAACGTTACACACATTCAACCCTAGCCGCCTGCTCTCTCGTCTTCTTCATCTTCTTCATCGTCTCCAATGGAGACTGGCCAGAATCCATGGCCCTCTCCGGTCACCATCAACCTCAAACCTTCTCTCTTTGTCACCAAAACCACCCTGAAAACCTTAGAAAAACCAAAAAACCCTTTATTCTTGAAAGTCCGGTCACCGGAGCTTTTGCCGGTGACCTTAAATCTATGATCCAGTCTCCCAAAATAACACCCTAGGACCACTACGAGGGGATCTTTCACCCTATATAGCTAGTTTCCTTCAAATCACCCTGGAAATGTTCGAATCTTCCAAAGCAGTTCGTCGGAACCCTACCTTCGGCGAACACCCAAACACAACCCGCCCCAAATACACCCAATAACACCCAGAACACTCTTCTGCCACCAAAAACCCAAAAAGTAGACTTGTTTGAGATAAATCTGGAAAAATCAGATTTCGAGTCTCTGAAATCCTGAAGCCAGGAAAAAGAAAAGAAAAAGAAAAAATAAAAGAAAGAAAGAAAAGAAATAAAGAAGAATTAAGAAAGAACAGGAGGCAAATCCTTCAAAGCTAAGTGTTTTTGCTTTTTGTTTGCTTTAAGATCTCTGTATTTTTATCGCTTTTGCGGACCAACACACCGCTTATGTGGTTTTTCATTAAAGCCTAGAGTTCCACTTCTGCGGTCTTAAATCGCACCTACGGTTGCCGCTTATATGGATTTTTTACCACTTCTGCGATTTCAATCAAAAATCCCAAGGATCGCATGTTTTTCTTTGTTTTTTTGGCCTTCTTTATTTTCTATATTTGATCTCTGTCATGTCTTTCTGCTTATTTCATCTTCTAATTTTCTCTGTATTGAATCTCTTGCATATTTTCTATTTGATTGTCTTCAAAATACTTCTTTGTTCTAGCATGATTTTGACTGTTTCATCTTCAAAGATTTCTATATGTGGTCTTTTGCATATTCTTGTATGTTAGTTTTCTTTGTATTTCTATTATTAGCCTATGATAATCTCATCTATCCTATTCTTTACACATAATCGATCTGTTTAGCTTCTTAGGTTTTTCTATAAGTCAACACATGAATCTGATGTGAATATGTTTCTTTATGTTTGATTTGTTAACTGTGCCTAAGTTTGAAATTACAAGTTAGTTAATTGGGATTCATCCATTATCAAATTTTCCTCTGAGTTCTGGTTAATTGATGAATGATTTTTGATTAATGTTATGTGTGCAGAATGACATAAATTGGCTATATTTGTAATGGATTCATATGTTAGACTATGTTAAATCCTATTGTGCTTTGTGGTATTGGTGTAACGACCCGACCGGTCGTTTTAGAAAAATTACGCCCCAATCCCTAATTTAACTGTTCCCCTAAGTTCATTTCTGCTATTGTGGGTTGCCAGGAGAGTCGGTTCTGAAAATTTGAGCATTTTGGGACACTTAGTCCCTAAATAAGAGCTTTGAAGCTAGAAAACGGTCCGTAGCCGGAACAGAGTGTTAAGACGATATCGGAACGGAAATCCGATGGTTTCATTAGCTCCGTTAGGTGATTTCGGTGTTGGGAGCGCGTTTGGAATGTATTTTAGAGGTCCGTAGCTCAATTAGGCTTGAAATGCCGAAGGTTGAAATTTTGGCGAATCCGAACGATAGGTGAGATTTTGATCCGGGGGTCGGAATGGAATTCCGACAATTTCTATAGCTTCGTTATGTGATTTTGGATATGTCCGCAAATTTTCCAGGTCATTCGGACGTCGTTTGGTCGGGTTTTAGATCGAATGTGCAATTCGGAAAGTTTTAAGAAATTTAGGCTTGAATTCAATGTGAATTATGGGTTTTGATGTTGTTAAACGTGTTTTGAGGATTGGAACAAGTTCGAATAAGGTATTAGGATGTGTTGGTGTGTTTGGATAGGGTCCCGGGGGACTCGGGATGAATTCGGGTGATTAAACGGCAAGAATCTTAAAAACTTGCAGCAGGTTGGTGCCTGCCTTCTGTAGTATTCGCTTCTGCGGAGCTTGGACCGCAGAGGCGAGTCCGCAGAAGCGACATTTGCTCCGCAGGAGCGAGGTTCGCAGGAGCGGATTTTGGATCGTGGATGCAGTCACGCAGGAGCGGAAAGTCTTCCGCAGCAGCGGAAGTGAACGGTTTGGTGGCCCTCCGCAGGAGCGGACGTTTGTCCGCATAAGCGAAGTCGCAGAAGCGACTGTGCTTCCGCAGAAGCGGAATCGCTGAAGCGACCTAGAGACCGCTGAAGCGGAATGGTCCAGCCAAGCTTGGGCTTCGCTGAAGCGACATTTTGTCGCGGAAGCGGATCCGCAGAAGCGGAATTTTGTCCGCAGAAGCGGAAATCGCAGGGAGTTAATTATATCAAAAGTTAGAAATTTCAGAAACATTTCCAAACTTTGAGGGCTCGGCTTAAGGGGCGATTTGGGCGATTTTGAAGGGAGATTCAAGGGGTTTCTTCAGGTAATCAATTATGGACTCCAATTATGATTGTTGTTGATAATATTATGCAAGTTTTTCATGAAAATGGAGGAATTTGGGGTAATTAATGGGGGTTTTCACCCTAGACCAAAACCTTTAGAAAATCAAGGTTTTGAGTGGGCAAATGGAGTCCGAATTTGATAAACTTTATATGCTTAGACTCGTATTGAGACAAGGGTTCCGAATAAATAACTTTCGTAATTTTTTGATAAGCGTACCGAAAGTCGGGTTTTGGCAACTTGTGGGTTTTGGTGAATTCTGAGTTAATTTGATTGGGTAATGCCCAATTGGCCTATTTTGATGTGATTCTATTGATTTTTATCAGATTCTACACTTGTGGAGGCCGGCATTCGCGGCAAGAGGGTTATTTCTTAGCGGTTTCGTACCGAAATTGAGGTAAGTGGCTTGTCTAACTTCGTGTGGGGGACTTTCACCCCTAGGATATTATTGTGATACTTTAAATGCCTTGTACGCGAGGTGACGGGCGTGTACATGCGCTGGTTGTTGAACACATACTTTACTCAAAATGTTCAATGAGTGATATTACTGTTTTTAGCTGTTAAATTCGATATTCCTACCCGGTAGTAGTTAGAAAAGCATGATTAGATAGAATCTAACTGTCTAGTTGCTTAATTGACTTACTTGAGTTTTCTTGGTAATCGCTGGCGCTGTTCATCGGCGAAGTTATCATTAGGCATATTATACTTCTCTCTGTGTATTCCTTTACTTGCTGTGGTTATGGACTACGGGTTCGATTCCCGAGATCCTGAGATTATTGAAATATGGACTACGGGTTCGATTCCCGAGATCCTGAGATTATTGAAATGTGGACTACGGGTTCGATTCCCGAGATCCTGAGATTATTGAAATGAGGACTACGGGTTCGATTCCCGAGATCCCGAGATTATTGAAATAAGGACTACGGGTTCGATTCCCGAGATCCCGACTTATTGGTAGGGACTGCGGGTTCGATTCCCGGAGATCCTGAGTTATTGAGATACTATTGAGACATGGGCTGCGGGTTCGATTCCCGGAGACCCGGGGTACTAGAGTAGGACTGTGGGTTAAATTCCCACAGGTCCTGGACTTGTTGATTTAGTTTTGTTACTTGTTATTAGCTTAATTTTTGCCGGTTGCAGTAATCACTTTATTATTGCTATTTCGGATTTATTATTATTTGAGCTGCTTATTATTGTTATTGTCTTTTTGTTATTGTTCTCTCAGTAGGGCCACGACCTTCCTCGTCACTACTCCATCGAGGTTAGGCTTGGCACTTACTGAGTACCGCCGTGGTGTACTCATGCTACTCTTCTGCACACTTTTGTTGTGCAGATCCAGGTACATCAGAGCAGGCTCGTACTAGGTGATTCCGCAGCTTTCTGGGAGACTTCGAGGTATGATCCGCTACGTCCGCGGATCCGGAGGCTTCCCTTTTATTCTAGTATTACTAGTTGACATTTTTCTTCTTTTCGTTGTTAGATACTCTTTACACATAGAGCCACAGTTGTATTTCTCTTTTAGTCCGTGTTACCGTGGGGTTCCGGATCTTGGTAGTGTTTTATTTATTGTGTGACGGATGTATGTGCCAAGCGGCACGGATTACATATCTTTTATGTTATTTTCCACTGTTTCTTATTTAAGTATTTATAACTTATAGATTCCGCAACGTGTTAGGCTTACCTAGTCGTGGGGATTGGGTGCCATCACGACATGTTCACAATTGGTGAACTAGGGTCGTGACAAGTTGGTATCAGAGCTCTAGGTTCATAGGAGTCACGGGACACGGACCGGTTACTTAGAGTCTCGCTGATCGATACGGAGACGTCTGTATTTATCTACGAGGGGCTATGTAATTGTTTAGGAAACTCTTCATTTCTTTTGGATTCCTTATCGTGCGACATTTTTGGCATCAAAAATCTAAACTATTGCTTTCTATTCTCTCACAGATGGTGAGGACACGAGCTACTCGCGACGATCAGGTACCCGCGCCCCCTGTTGCCGCCGTTAGAGGCCGGGGCCGAGGTAGAGGACGAGGACGCGCCCGAGGTGCAGCCACAGCACCCGCGCGCGCTGCCGCTGAGGTGCCACAGGTAGACCAGGTTGGAGCGCAGGCACCTGGTACACCGACTACAGCTGCTACTACTCCAGCACTACAGGAGACCCTGGCTCAGTTCATGAGTATGTATACCACTTTAGCCCAGGCAGGACTGCTTCCTCTTGTTGCAGCTACATCTCGGGCCGGGGGAGGGGCCCAGACTCCCGCAGCCGTTACACCAGAGCAGCGTGTGCCAGTGGGGCAGGTTCCAGATGTTTTGGTTATGCCTCCTGCTGCCCCAGCACAGTCCGGAGATGGACCAGCTGCCTCTGAGGACGAGCAGCGTAGATTGGAGAGGTTCAAGAAATATGACCCTCCAGTGTTTAGTAGTTTGTGTCACACCTCCCTTTTTACTACCCCAACACTTAAAAGCGTAAAAACACACTTGTAGGGTATACCCCGACGCTCAATTACCCGAGACGGATAAAATAACGTAAGGGAAGGAGTTTTTCCAATTTAAGGACAATCGGTTCGGGATTTTATTAGAGATTAATCGGAGTCGCCACTTGGGAATGACAATGGTGTCCCAAGTCACCGGTTAATCCCGAATCCGAGGAATTTTGACTCTTGAAATGTCTGCGAAGCAGAGGTCCGGATAAGGAACTCTGTTAACCCGGGAGAAGGTGTTAGGCACTCCCGGATTCCGTGGTTTTAGCACGGTCGCTCCACTGTCGTTCTTGACTTTTGTTTGACTCAATTATAAGTTTTAACAACATAATGTGTTTTTACGTTAAATATTATTTTTAGGAATTTGCGGTATTGCGAAAACACGCCTCGAGTCATACCGCAACCAGTACGCCTATGACTTTTGGTGTATTTCGGCTTTACCGAGATTTGGATTTGAGTCGCACCAAGTGCACACTCGTTCAATGGAAAGTATATTAAAATCGTGCCCTAAATGATGTCTATCGGCTTTTAATTGTTTTGGGTAAGACTATGGAATTAGCTATATAGTCTTCCCGAGTCTAGTTATGTTAAACCATTACTAAATGGGGGCCCCGCTTATTTTAAATCGGGCGAGGCTCGTCCCAATTTAATTTATTAAAGTCCAATCCTACTTTGTGTGTACTACATTTGCTATATTGTTTTTGCCTTAATCGATTTCGTAACATCAAACATTCCAGGCCTGTCGCAATTTGTGTATTTTTGTGCGGCGAGGCTCATCTCACTTTTATTAATAATATAATTCTAAAATGACTACATTTCCTATTTTTTAGTTTTTATAAATAAAGAAATCTCATAATTAATTTAGAAATTAAAAATGCAATACTTATCTTATTTATGACAAAAAAAAAACTTAATGAAACAGATTTTAATCTATGTTTAAACAAAAAAAAAAAAATTTTTTTTTTTCGGAATTATTTTATTATTATTTTATAAATACTAAATTTCTTAACTTAATAAAAGAAACTAACTAAAACAATATTAAAGCTTGAATGGTAATATAAAAAAAAGACCAATAAAATTATTTATTCAAAATTATCAAAAAAAAAACTATAATAACATTAAAGCTTGCATAATAAAATCATTTATCCCCAATTATTTAAAACTAAGTTTATAAAAAAAAACAGAAATCACAAATCAATTGTAATTTTTATTTAAATTCGTTTTTTTAAAACAACAAAAATCCTAATTGATTACATACTTAAAGAAAAATATTTTATTTGCTACATTTGGAAATATTTTTTTTTTTTTTTTTTTAAAATAACCAGTACTTAAATTAAAACTAAAAATAAAAGTGCAAAACCAACAACTAATATATGTACAAACTAAACCAATCTTATAAATAATTTAGACTCATATTTTTAACTTTTTTTTTTTACTATTTTTTAACTTAAACCCTTGATATTAACTAATTACAAATATTATTCAAAACCATAATCAACCTTAATTATTTACACCTATATTTTGAGATGGTTAAACTAGAAAAGAAACAATTCTTGTATTATTGAAAACTCAAATCGTACCTAAATGCCTAGTTTACGCAAAAAAAAATAATTAAAATTCGCATTTTTATTGAACTTACCTACATGTTAACAACTTAATTTATTAAAGACAATATTAAAGAAGTTCTAATTAATTCGATTATCAAAAGAGTAATTCATTCTTCCTAAACAATTTGAACATTAATAAACACATTTATAACTACACTATTTAATAACCATTTTTAGAAGTAAATTATTATTGCTACAACAAGGCTTAATTATTTAAAGTTGTCACAAAATTTACAAAATATTAATACGGGATTTATTAAAACATAATCAAAGAAGATAGAAAAAACTATTTAAAATTTCAACAAAATCCTCATCTTTCCCATGTATTCATCTTATCATTTAAACATGATTAGGTATGTACCTGGTATTGGAAAGAAAAGAACACCGGTGATCAACACAACAAATAACAACACAGCAATATCACAGCAACAACAACCTCAAAAATACCCAGTATCCGGATTTAAGCAATAAGATTTAATAACCAGAATTGAACTTCAGAATAAGATTTGTAAAAATGGAAGACTAATTTTTCAGATTTTTTTTTTGTTTTTTTTTTTTTTGTTTTTTGTTTTACTAATTGCTAACACTCTTTAAAATTTTTTTTTTTTCAGATTCTTCTCTCTAAAATGTTTTCTTCTCCTTCCCCCTTTATCTCTTCTTCCTTACTTCTAATATTTTTTCACTCTTAAATCTCTCTCAAAATATTTTCCTTCTCCTTCCTCTTCTCTATTTTTTCTCTTCTATTTATAGCAAAAATTTCAAAAAAAAATCAGATTTTCTAAAAATATTTTATTATTTTTTTAGCCCCACAATCCACTATTATATTTTAATAATACCTTAATTTCCACTACAAAATATTTTATTCCCCACTATACTATTTTATTAATACTTTAGATATCACTACAATATGTTTTGTCTTCCACCATAATTATTTTAATAATTCAAATAATTGTCTAAATTTTAATATTCTAAAATTTACCGAAATAATAAATAATAATAAAAAAAAATTATTTTCGGATTTTTTTTTAAAAAAAAAAATAATTTTCAAAAAATAATAACAATATTAATAGTAATAATTGACCTTTAAAATTTATATTTTTATCTTATATATAGAGTGAAAATTCTAAATACGGTAAAAATAATTATACATATCCTAAGATATACATACACACACACACACACACACACACACACACACACACGCATATATATATATATATATATATATAGATTTTATATTTAGGAAGAAACCCAATTTTGAATATATATATATATATGTTTGGGCCTAGATTTTATATTTAGGAAGAAGCCCAATTTTTGAATTTGTTTCTCTATTTTTTTTTTTTTTTTTTTTTTCTATTACTAATTAATAAAACTAAAATGGTAAGATTATATTATAAAAATCAAAATTATCTTAAAATACTAATTAAATCCTAATAATAATTATCACACCAAACTAAATATTAATTAAAATAAAATTGCACAATTTGGACATTAGATGCTAAAAATGCAAAAATACATATTTTTATATTTTTTTTTTATATATTTTTTTTTTTTGTAAGATAGACTTAATTATTTCTAATTATAAACTTGAATTTTATATACAAATGAAATATATTTTTGTATTTTTATTTATTTAAACAAATAAACATGCACATATAAATGCAAACAATTCAAGAAAAATAACACAAAATTCACAAATATTGCAAACAACAAAAAACTCTTTTATTTTGAATTTTTGGGAGTAATTCTCATATAGGGCAAAAATCACGTGCTCACAAGTGGCACCTCTTTGCGCGTAAACACGAAGAGTTTCTGTGCAAAGACAAGTGAGCGGATACGAGCGATTTTTTTCCGTTTGAGCACTCCGTGAGAAGCATTTTTTTTTTCAAAATTTTGACCGAACCTTTGCTTCAAAAGGTTTCCTACATATCCCTGGCTAAAAGGGAATCAGGTCAATGTAGTTCGGAAAATTTTGGTAGCTGGGACTACCAATGAAACTGCGATTTTTGCTGTTACTGTTGCTGCTGTTGCGGTTACTGCTTGCTGACCTCCTTATTACACCGGGGAGAATGTAAAATAAAGAAGCTATTCTAAGCTATGATCCTACAATTACAATTATTCCTAATCTAGCTTTTGCTCTTCTTCCCTTTCCGGTGATGCAGATTCTTCCTCTTTTTTGTTGATTTTCTTTGATGCTGAATCTCTTTTTGTTGATTTTCTTGTTTTTCTTGATGACTCTCTTTTTGTTGATTTTCTTGTTTTTCTTGATGACTCTCTTTTTTGTTGATTTTCTTGTTTTTCTTGATCCCGAGCTGAACCTGCTCAAAACAAAACAACCAACTACCTCTTTTTTTCTTTTTCTGTGAAGGTGGGCGCCTAACAGAAATTAAACGTGCAATGCGATGCAGAAAATATTCCCGTATTTGAAGGTGGGCGCCTAACAGAATTTAAACGTGCAATGTGATGCAGAAAATATTCCCGTATTTGAAGGTGGGCGCCTAACGAAATTTAAACGTGCAATGCGATGCAGAAAATATTCCCGTATTTGAAGGTGGGCGCCTAACGGAAATTTAAACGTGCAATGCGGATGCGGAAAATATTCCCGTATTTGAAGGTGGGCACCTAACGTAAATTAAACGTGCAACGCGGATGCGTAAAATATTCCCGTATTTGAAGGTGGGCGCCTAACGTAAATTTAAACGTGCAATGCGATGCGAGAAAATATTCCCGTATTTGAAGGTGGGCGCCTAACGTAAATTTAAACGTGCAATGCGGATGCGAAAATATTCCCGAATTTGAAGGTGGGCGCCTAACGAAATTTAAACGTGCAATGCGAATGCAGAAAATATTCCCGAATTTGAAGGTGGGCGCCAACAGGAATTTAAACGTGCAATGCAAATGCGGAAAATATTCCCGTATTTGAAGGTGGGCGCCTAACAGGAAATTTAAACGTGCAATGCGAATGCGGAAAATATTCCCGAATTTGAAGGTGGGCGCCTAACATAAATTTAAACGTGCAATGCAAATGCAGAAAATATTCCCGTATTTGAAGGTGGGCGCCTAACGGAAATTTAAACGTGCAATGCGAATGCGGAAAATATTCCCGTATTTGAAGGTGGGCGCCTAACAGAAATTTAAACGTGCAATGCGAATGCAGAAAATATTCCCGAATTTGAAGGTGGGCGCCTACCAGAAATTTAAACGTGCAATGCGAATGCAGAAAATATTCCCGAATTTGAAGGTGGGCGCCTAACAGAATTTAAACGTGCAATGCGAATGCGGAAAATATTCCCGAATTTGAAGGTGGGCGCCTAACAGAAATATAAACCATGATGATGCAGAAAATATTCCCGTATTAGAAGGTGGGCGCCTAACAGAATTGAAACGTGCAATGCGAATGCGGAAAATATTCTCGTATTTGAAGGTGGGCGCCTAACAGAATTGAAACGTGCAATGCGAATGCAGAAAATATTCCCGTATTTGAAGGTGGGCGCCTAACGGAAATTAAACGTGCAATGCGAATGCAGAGAAAATATTCCCGTATTTGAAGGTGGGCGCCTAACAGAATTTAAACGTGCAATGCGATGCAGAAAATATTCCCGTATTTGAAGGTGGGCGCCTAACGGAATTTAAACGTGCAATGCGATGCGCAGAAAATATTCCCGTATTTGAAGGTGGGCGCCTAACGGAATTTAAACGTGCAATGCGAATGCGGAAAATATTCCCGTATTTGAAGGTGGGCGCCTAACGGAAATTAAACGTGCAATGCGAATGCGAGAAAATATTCCCGTATTTGAAGGTGGGCGCCTAACGTAAATTAAACGTGCAATGCGAATGCGAGAAAATATTCCCGTATTTGAAGGTGGGCGCCTAACGAAATTTAAACGTGCAATGCGAATGCGGAAAATATTCCCGTATTTGAAGGTGGGCGCCTAACAGAAATTAAACGTGCAATGTGATGCAGAAAATATTCCCGTATTTGAAGGTGGGCGCCTAACGAAATTTAAACGTGCAATGCGATGCGGAAAATATTCCCGTATTTGAAGGTGGGCGCCTAACGAAATTAAACGTGCAATGCGAATGCGAGAAAATATTCCCGTATTTGAAGGTGGGCGCCTAACGAAATTAAACGTGCAATGCGATTCGAGAAAATATTCCCGTATTTGAAGGTGGGCGCCTAACGAATTTAAACGTGCAATGCGAATGCAGAAAATATTCCCGTATTTGAAGGTGGGCGCCTAACGGAAATTAAACGTGCAATGCGATGCGCAGAAAATATTCCCGTATTTGAAGGTGGGCGCCTAACGAAATTTAAACGTGCAATGCGATGCAGAAAATATTCCCGTATTTGAAGGTGGGCGCCTAACAAAAATTAAACGTGCAATGCGAATGCAGAAAATATTCCCGTATTTGAAGGTGGGCGCCTAACAGAAATTAAACGTGCAATGCGAATGCAGAAAATATTCCCGTATTCGAAGGTGGGCGCCTAACAGAATTTAAACGTGCAATGCGAATGCAGAAAATATTCCCGTATTTCGAAGGTGGGCACCTAACAGAATTTAAACGTGCAATGCGATGCAGAAAAATATTCCCGTATTCGAAGGTGGGCACCTAACAGAAATTAAACGTGCAACGCGAATGCAGAAAATATTCCCGTATTTGAAGGTGGGCGCCTAACATAATTTAAACGTGCAATGCGATGCAGAAAATATTCCCGTATTTGAAGGTGGGCGCCTAACGGAATTTAAACGTGCAATGCGAATGCAGAAAATATTCCCGTATTTGAAGGTGTGCAAATGCAGAAAATATTCCCTCAGCCTGAGGACTGGGGAGTGAATTTTAAAATATGTTACCTCCTCTTTTTGGTATTTTCTTTTACCAACTTATCTCTTGCCTGTGAATTTCTCCACTTATTCGGCAGACTTTCTCTTTTGGTATTTTAAATTTTCCACATTGGTCACATTCACTTTAAAGTGATTAGTGACAATTTGTTCCTGCATGAAACAAAATTTATTAGATATAAGCTGCTGGCAACTGGCATCTGCCGTCCCCACTTCTTATTGCTTCCTTTGTTTTTGCTTTCTCATGTTGCATGGCTTTTGACTTCTCGTCCCTTGCAGACTCTTTTTTGTATTTTTCTCATTTCTCCATTTTTGTTTTGTTTTCTTTTCCTTTGGCCATGTTTGCCAAGCTTCTTTATTTCTTTACCCAATCTTCCATCCTTTCTGATCCAGTGTTATTTCAACTTCCGTTATCAGGAGCTGGTAGTTAGCTCTCAAAAAGGTAAACAATGAAATGCAGAAAAATGAAAGAAAGGTAAGGGTATTTTGGAGAGATGACAGAACTTATCTGGGTATTTGCTGGCTGATTCCGCTGACCATGCCATGTATTTAAACTCTGACCCAGTTCGTTCCAATCATTATTCTGACTCTGGATTGCCTTTGACCCAAAACCGATACTCTTTTTTGTTGCTTTTCTCTTTTCTGATAGTCCTCACGATCGCCTTACGGTGCCTCGAAAGGTTTTCACCAATAAGACTCTCTCATTTATTCTCTCAACCTCACAATCATCTCACAGTGCCGATTAAGGTTTTCACTGATGAGACTCTCTCATTTTATTTCTCTCAATCTCACAATCGCCTCACGGTGCCGGTTAAGGTTTTCACCGATGAGACTCTCTCATTTTTTTTATTTTTTCCATTTTTCCTTTTTGTATTTTGTTTTCTGTACCACGGGTATTATCCGATGCTTCGCTCCTCCTTCGCTGTATTTGTTATCATTTCAAAATTGATCGGAAGGTCTTTCTTTGGACTGTAACGTGGCTTTCGGGTGGGTTAAGAAAGAAAGATATAAAGGCTCAAAATTTCAACGAGGGTTAAAAATATTTACAACTCTCGGAATTATTAATCATTACTTCTGCCCCAGTTTCAATATGTGGGGAATTTTTTGGATTTTTTTTCTTTATTGTGACTGAACCTCAGAGAGGCTGCCTACGTACCCTTTCGGGATCAAGTCAGACGTAGTTCATCCAACTTCATTAGTTAGATGGATTTCTTTTGACTTTTTCCCGATTTCTTTGTCTTTTTCTCTCTTTTTTTTTCATTTTTTTTTCATTTTTTTTCATTTTTTTCTTCATTTTGGCAATTTCGATCTTATTGCGCTAAAGCGATTCCGAGAGAGGGATATGAAAGAATATATTCATTAAGGCTCAAAAGGGTTATCAATGGATAAAGTGTTTGGATAGAGAATAAAATGCCTTCGTCATTTCAATTCCAAAATCACAACAAAATACAAAACACATAATTGAAAAGGAATCATACATAGTATCTTTTGACCGCATCCGAATTGATAGCAGTCTCTACGCACTTTCCTTCAACATCTGTTAAATATAATGCTCCATTGGACAACACCCGTGATACCACAAATTCTCCTTGTCAGTTTGGCGCAAATTTGCCCTTTGCCTCGGCCCAATACAGTAAGATACGCATCACAACCAAAATGAGTCTATGCCCATTGGAAGCTGCTGGCTCTATCGGTCCAATAACATCTATGCCCCTGTTTCAAAGCAAAGAAAAATCTGTTAGTTTAAATGCAGTGGTTGGTTGTGGCCTTGAACTTTGGTGGCGACTGCTTTCCACTTGAATGCCTTTCCTGTTCACCGACTATCCAAAAATCCGTCCTCCCTACGGCATGTATATTGTTCCTTTCTGGACGGATCCCACAAAATCCGATTTTGAGGTCTATGATTCCTTCAGTGATTTCATTGGACGACCTTGGGTGTTTCTTGACTGACTCTTTTCTTTGTCAAAATATACTCCCATATTTCCATTTGTTGTGAGTTGGCACTTTGCCGACCTTTGCATCTCGCATGAACCCCAAACATTTTTATTGTTACCCGCTTCATTGCACATGTTGTTTTTTTTTTGGCTTAAAGCACTGGCCTTGTCTTTCTCTGACTTACGACAATTGTCGTGTTGGCTAAATCCCATCTCGTGCAATTGGAAAGCTTGGTGGCAAATTTTGAAATTATTTTTATACTTGTTATGACCCGACTGACTCGATAAGAGGGAGGGTAAAACAAGGTGTGAAGAATAGAGAGAAGGAAAAAAAATACAATTCCTAACAAGAAACCTACAGAAAACTGACTCTAGCGACCTTGACATGCACTTTTAGCCTTCTCTATATAGCAAAGTTGATGTTCAACTCTTGTTACAAGTTCTGCTGTGAAACCGGTCTTCAATACTTCATTTCTTTGATCTGATCCAGTGTTGTTTCAGCGCCTGTAGGGTCTTCACCATCAAGCCTCTCTTATTTGCTCTTTCTTTCTCTCGACTCACCGCCGCCTTACGGTGCCCATGAGGGTTTTCACCGATAAGACTCTCTCATTTTGATTTCTCTCATCGTGGAGCCTCGTGGTGGTTTTCATCATCTTGAATTCTTCATTCTCCTTTGTTCGGACTCGAGTGTCGCCCTTGACGTGATTCACCTTTGCTCGTTTGACTCGGCATTTCTTGAAGATTGATCGGAAGGTCTTCCTTTGGACCGTAATGCAGGCTTTTGGATGGGGTTTAGAAGAAAGGATATAAAGGCTCACAATATTTTAAAGTGGCTTAAAGATTACAACTTTCGGAATCCTATTTCTTCGACAACCATAAATCAAGCCCCAGTTTCCTTCTTGGGGGATTTTTTGGATTTTTCCTTTATTGTGACTGAACCTCAGTGAGGCTGCCTACGTACCCTTTCGGGATCAAGTCAGACGTAGTTCAGAACTACGTCCGTATTCATTGTTGCATCTTGACTTCTCCCGATTTTTTCTTTTCTTTCTCTTTTTTTTTTCTTTTCTCTTTTCTCTTTTTTTCTTTTCTTTTTGTTTCTCCATTTGATTTCCCCGCTCAATCCTTAATTTTTGTTGTTGATTCCGAAAGAGGGGTATGAAAGAAAATATAATAAGGCTCAAAGGGATATCAATGGACGAAGTGTTTGGATAGCCGAATAAAATGCCTTCGTCATTCCAATCTTCAAAACCTACCAAGTACAAACTACACGGTAAAACACCTTTGATTGATTCACATATTTGCCTTCTGTATTTGACGATTCTCAGTGCCATTGGGCAACAATCCTGATACCACGAATGGTTCCTTTAGCTTTGGGGTATTTTTTGCCTTTGGCTTTAAACCGTGATGCATTTCCAAGGCATTTCTTTATGTTACGCTTTCCCCAGTATTCATTTGATTCCGCTTCACAGTATTCCAATATTTCTTCCGAGTATCATTACATCTTTAACATTGTTTCATTGCTAAATTGACTTTTAAAAACAGGTCGAGAATTGTGTGCAAGTCATGTTGCTAAAATCAGTATGAGAATAATTGTAAAGTGATTAGAAATGGGATGACTAGAAATGATGGGAAACAAAGAGTTGTATTAAACTGATGGGTTGAAACAACAAGATGAACAACAAAACGAACGGACTAGACTAGAATTACAAACCTAGACGGCACTAAACAATTTTTATTACTAAACAAAACAAAGTGAAAAGATAGAAGGGTTTTGACTCTCAAGACAACGTTCGGATTACAACCCTAAAATAACCCGGGCAAAAAAAATGACACCAAAATATACCACCAAAACTCCAAGAGACGGAGCGCCTTCCCAGTTGACAAGCATGGCATCCTAGCCATTGAATTCTGCATTAATCTTGCCACGATCACTTTCTGTTTCAATATCTTCAACTTCAATTGACCCTTGTTGAACTCTCTGACCGTGAGTCTCTCGAGCACTCGTAACAGCTCCAATGTCGGATATCATTTTCCTTGGATCTTGTTAACCACAACCAACCACCTCAATTTTCTGAATTAACAAAATGAAACCATCATGTTAGCGTTAAGGTGTTCCGCTTATTGATTTCTCTCCTTTTTTTTTTCTTTTCTCTTTTTTTTTTGTGGTTTTTTCCTTCTTTTCTTCTTTTTTTCCTTCTTTTTTTTCTTTTTGTAGGTTTTCATTTTTTTTTCTTTTTTGGTTATGGATATGGTCGAATCCTATGTGGATTGCCTACGTATCATGACCCCGCATGAATCAGACCGAGCGTAGTTCTTGCAAATTAATGCAAGAAATAAAGAGATGTTTATTTGATTTTTTTTTTTTTGAAGGAAAATTACAGAAACCGACTCCAACTACAAACTTGAAAAACTTTCACATTTTGTACCGGAGATTTCTACAAGAATAAGAATATTTTTGGCGTCAATTATGACTATTTCCACAAAATTGGCCACATAACGGCTTATTTGACAAAATGACTATTTTTTGCAAAATTTTGTTTAAGAAAAATAAGCTTGAATTTTTTTTTATCCTGTGGCTCATGGGGCATCGTTCGACATCACCATAAACCAACACAAGACTATTTTTCATAAATTGGCCATGTAATGGCTTATTTAGACAAAGTGGCTCTTTTTGCAAAATTTTATTTAAGAAAAATACAAATTCAAAAATTCCTCATCCTGGGACCTATGGGGCATCGTTCAGCACCGACACAGGCCAACACAAGACTGAGGAAGTTAAAATGCCAAATGTGGCTATTTATGCAAACACCGGCCATGTAATGGCTTATTTGATAAAGTGAATATTTTTGAAAAGTTGAGCAATGACTCAAACTTAATTTTGCGGATACAGCCATTCAACATTTCCGCGAGGGAATATTTCAAGGCTGTGTCCAAAATTATTTACAAACGACTCAAAGTGGCTACTCTTGCAAAAAGAGCCTTCCGGCGTCCTTTTGAGGGACATTTAGCTTATTTTAAGCAAGAATAGCATCACCCAAACTTATTTATAACAAAATAAAAAATTTGACATTTTTTGGTTATTTTTGCAAAAGGGGTGTGAACCCCGACTTGATTTTGCGGCTATGGCCTTGCAACATTTCCACAAGGAATATTTCAAGGCTATGCATGCAAATTATTAGAAATGATTCAAAGTGGCTATTTTGCAAAAACAGCCTTCCGGCGTCCTTTCGGAACATTCGGCTATTTAAAAAAACGGCATCACTTTGATTTTATTAAAAAAAATACACACACATTTTTTTTGATTTTTTAAAAGGGGTGGTTGGACCCGATGAGGGTTGCCTACGTATCCCACCTAACGGCGAGAATCAAACCTGCGTAGTTCGGTAAGATTAATTGACCAATTATTTCAAAAAATGTTCCACCTATTTGTCAAATTTTCACACTTTCCATGTACCTATTTTCTATAAATCATTATTTTCCTCTCTCTTTTCCTTTTTCAACAATTTTTCCAATCTCGGGATTTTCGCCGGTCCGCATAACGATCAAGGACAATAAAATGCAACACATAGCATGCTCGGTCTTTTCAATACCGGGTCACCTGTCCTAGACGGACCCAACCCCCTGTGTTGAGTCCCCTAAGTCAAATATGATGCAAATAATCGTCCTAGACCTATGTTCAAAATCTTACGGTTTCATAGATTGCTAGACCGTGTACCCGAGCGGACAACTCGAATCGAGGAGGGGGCTACGTACCGGTGACCCGCGGAGTCAATCGGCTTTGTAACTTATCCGGCCTCTGTTTTCTTAATTTAAGGTGACTTTAACAGAAAGGGGAGTCTCAACCAGTAAGCACATCCCCGGGGGAGAAGAGAGAAGGGTTTTCGGCACAGTTTTATATACAATTCACATAATATCAAAGCGATAAAGCACATAGCATGTTGTTCAAATCATATAATGAAGTCAAACAAAAACGCAAACGGCAGTTCTAAGGAGCTCGAGTTCTTAAACCCTGAAATCGAAATTCAGGGTTGGTTCCCCAGCAGAGTCGCCAGAGCTGTCACACCTCCCTTTTTACTACCCCAACACTTAAAAGCGTAAAAACACACTTGTAGGGTATACCCCGACGCTCAATTACCCGAGACGGATAAAATAACGTAAGGGAAGGAGTTTTTCCAATTTAAGGACAATCGGTTCGGGATTTTATTAGAGATTAATCGGAGTCGCCACTTGGGAATGACAATGGTGTCCCAAGTCACCGGTTAATCCCGAATCCGAGGAATTTTGACTCTTATGAATGTCCGCGAAGCAGAGGTCCGGATAAGGAACTCTGTTAACCCGGGAGAAGGTGTTAGGCACTCCCGGATTCCGTGGTTTTAGCACGGTCGCTCCACTGTCGTTCTTGACTTTTGTTTGACTCAATTATAAGTTTTAACAACATAATGTGTTTTTACGTTAAATATTATTTTTAGGAATTTGCGGTATTGCGAAAACACGCCTCGAGTCATACCGCAACCAGTACGCCTATGACTTTTGGTGTATTTCGGCTTTACCGAGATTTGGATTTGAGTCGCACCAAGTGCACACTCGTTCAATGGAAAGTATATTAAAATCGTGCCCTAAATGATGTCTATCGGCTTTTAATTGTTTTGGGTAAGACTATGGAATTAGCTATATAGTCTTCCCGAGTCTAGTTATGTTAAACCATTACTAAATGGGGGCCCCGCTTATTTTAAATCGGGCGAGGCTCGTCCCAATTTAATTTATTAAAGTCCAATCCTACTTTGTGTGTACTACATTTGCTATATTGTTTTTGCCTTAATCGATTTCGTAACATCAAACATTCCAGGCCTGTCGCAATTTGTGTATTTTTGTGCGGCGAGGCTCATCTCACTTTTATTAATAATATAATTCTAAAATGACTACATTTCCTATTTTTTAGTTTTTATAAATAAAGAAATCTCATAATTAATTTAGAAATTAAAAATGCAATACTTATCTTATTTATGACAAAAAAAAAACTTAATGAAACAGATTTTAATCTATGTTTAAACAAAAAAAAAAAAAAATTTTTTTTTTCGGAATTATTTTATTATTATTTTATAAATACTAAATTTCTTAACTTAATAAAAGAAACTAACTAAAACAATATTAAAGCTTGAATGGTAATATAAAAAAAAGACCAATAAAATTATTTATTCAAAATTATCAAAAAAAAAACTATAATAACATTAAAGCTTGCATAATAAAATCATTTATCCCCAATTATTTAAAACTAAGTTTATAAAAAAAAACAGAAATCACAAATCAATTGTAATTTTTATTTAAATTCGTTTTTTTAAAACAACAAAAATCCTAATTGATTACATACTTAAAGAAAAATATTTTATTTGCTACATTTGGAAATATTTTTTTTTTTTATTTTTTTTAAAATAACCAGTACTTAAATTAAAACTAAAAATAAAAGTGCAAAACCAACAACTAATATATGTACAAACTAAACCAATCTTATAAATAATTTAGACTCATATTTTTAACTTTTTTTTTTACTATTTTTTAACTTAAACCCTTGATATTAACTAATTACAAATATTATTCAAAACCATAATCAACCTTAATTATTTACACCTATATTTTGAGATGGTTAAACTAGAAAAGAAACAATTCTTGTATTATTGAAAACTCAAATCGTACCTAAATGCCTAGTTTACGCAAAAAAAAATAATTAAAATTCGCATTTTTATTGAACTTACCTACATGTTAACAACTTAATTTATTAAAGACAATATTAAAGAAGTTCTAATTAATTCGATTATCAAAAGAGTAATTCATTCTTCCTAAACAATTTGAACATTAATAAACACATTTATAACTACACTATTTAATAACCATTTTTAGAAGTAAATTATTATTGCTACAACAAGGCTTAATTATTTAAAGTTGTCACAAAATTTACAAAATATTAATACGGGATTTATTAAAACATAATCAAAGAAGATAGAAAAAACTATTTAAAATTTCAACAAAATCCTCATCTTTCCCATGTATTCATCTTATCATTTAAACATGATTAGGTATGTACCTGGTATTGGAAAGAAAGAAATCCCGGGGATCAACACAGCAAATAACAACACAGCAATATCACAGCAACAGCAGTACAATCAAGAATACCAGTATCCGGATTTAAGCAATAAGAATCAACATCCCAGAATTGAGTTTCAAAATAAGACTTTGTAAAATAAAAACTAACACTCTTATTTTTTTTTTGTTTTTTTTTTTTTGTTTTTTGTTTTACTAATTGCTAACACTCTTTAAAACTTTTTTTTTTTTTCAGATTCTTCTCTCTAAAATGTTTTCTTCTCCTTCCCCCTTTATCTCTTCTTCCTTACTTCTAATATTTTTTCACTCTTAAATCTCTCTCAAAATATTTTCCTTCTCCTCCCTCTTCTCTATTTTTTCTCTTCTATTTATAGCAAAAATTTCAAAAAAAAATCAGATTTTCTAAAAATATTTTATTATTTTTTTAGCCCCACAATCCACTATTATATTTTAATAATACCTTAATTTCCACTACAAAATGTTTTATTCCCCACTATACTATTTTATTAATACTTTAGATATCACTACAATATGTTTTGTCTTCCACCATAATTATTTTAATAATTCAAATAATTGTCTAAATTTTAATATTCTAAAATTTACCGAAATAATAAATAATAATAAAAAAAAATTATTTTCGGATTTTTTTTTTAAAAAAAAAATAATTTTCAAAAAATAATAACAATATTAATAGTAATAATTGACCTTTAAAATTTATATTTTTATCTTATATATAGAGTGAAAATTCTAAATACGGTAAAAATAATTATACATATCCTAAGATATACATACACACACACACACACACACACACACACATATATATATATATATATATATATATATATATATATATATATATATATATATATATATATGTTTGGGCCTAGATTTTATATTTAGGAAGAAGCCCAATTTTTGAATTTGTTTCTCTATTTTTTTTCTATTTTTTTTTTTTTTTTTTTTTTCTATTACTAATTAATAAAACTAAAATGGTAAGATTATATTATAAAAATCAAAATTATCTTAAAATACTAATTAAATCCTAATAATAATTATCACACCAAACTAAATATTAATTAAAATAAAATTGCACAATTTGGACATTAGATGCTAAAAATGCAAAAATACATATTTTTATATTTTTTTTTTATATATTTTTTTTTGTAAGATAGACTTAATTATTTCTAATTATAAACTTGAATTTTATATACAAATGAAATATATTTTTGTATTTTTATTTATTTAAACAAATAAACATGCACATATAAATGCAAACAATTCAAGAAAAATAACACAAAATTCACAAATATTGCAAACAACAAAAAACTCTTTTATTTTGAATTTTTGGGAGTAATTCTCATATAGGGCAAAAATCACGTGCTCACAATTAGATGATGCATTGGGTTTTCTGGAGGAGTGTCATCGTATTCTTCGCACTACGGGGATTGTGGAGACCAGCGGGGTTTCCTTCACCGCTTTTCAGTTTCGTGGGGCCGCTTTTGATTGGTGGCGCACGTATGAGTTGGATAGTCCGGAGGAGTCTGCTTCATTAACTTGGACGCAGCTTTCAGATCTGTTTTTGAGGAGTTTGTTCCACGCAGCCTTAGGGACTCTCGGCGCTCGGAGCTTGAGCGGCTGCGACAGGGCTCCGCGTCGGCATCGAGCATGCTATCGCTCACCCGCCTAGCCGAGCATGCACCCGCTTTGGTAGCCACGGTTCGGGAGCGAGTGCGGAGATTTATCGAGGGTCTTGTTCCGCCTATCCGATCCGAGCACGGCCGCAGAGCTTCGAGACAAATATATCTTATCGCGAGCGGCTAGCATTGCCAAGAGATCGAGAGTATGCTCCTGCAGAGCCGGAGGAGAGAGAGGCCAAGAGGTCTCGCGAGTCGGGTCATTTCTCCGGTGCCCGCACTTCATCGCCCTGGTCGTTTTGGCAGGGGTTATTCCGGTCGACCAGTTCACTCGGCATTGCCCGCAGCCGGTAGTACTCCAGGCCTTCCAGCATCTCAGGAGCCTTATTATGCTCCCCCAGTTTCCAGTGCACCTCCTGCGCGGGGTCCTTCCAGGGGTCAGACTAGTGGGGGTGAGGCCGGTCAGTCACAGCCACCGCGTCCTCCCAGAGCTTGTTTTGAGTGCGGGGATACTCGCCACCTGGTTAGGGAGTGCCCCAGGCGCAGGAGAGGAGCCCCTCATCAGTCATCACAACATCCGCGTGGTTCTCAGGGCCAGCATGCTATCATTCCAGCACCAGCTGCCACTCCACCTGCCCAGCCAGCCAGGGGCGGGGGTCAGGGTTCTAGAGGCCGCCCTCGAGAGGGGGGACAGGCCAGATTCTATGTTATTCCTGATCGCGATGCGGCTGTTGCATCTGACTCTGTTATCACAGGTATTATTCTGGTTAGTCACAGGGAGGCATCGATTCTATTCGACCCTGGTTCCACTTTTTCATATGTGTCTTCTTACTTTGCTTCTCATCTGGGTGTGCCTCGGGATTCTTTGAGTGCCCCCATTTATGTTTCCACTCCGGTGGGTGATTCTTTGGTCGTGGACCGTGTATATCGGTCGTGTTTGGTTACCATTTGTGATTTTGAGACCAGAGCGGATCTATTGTTGCTCGGGATGGTCGATTTTGATATTATTCTGGGCATGAACTGGTTATCGCCCCATTATGTTATTCTTGATTGTCACGCCAAGACCGTGACGCCGGCTATGCCAGTCATTCCACGTATTGAGTGGAGTGGTACTCTAGATCACACCCCTAGCCGTGTTATTTCTTTTCTCAGAGCTCGGCGTATGGTTGAGAAGGGGTGTGCTGCTTATCTAGCCTATGTGCGGGACGTCAGTGTTGACACTCCCTCTATTGATTCTGTTCATGTGGTACGTGACTTTGCTGATGTATTTCCAGCTGATCTTCCGGGCATGCCGCCCGACAAAGATATTGACTTTGCTATTGACTTGTTGCCGGGCACTCAGCCCATTTCTATTCCACCGTACCGTATGGCTCCTCCTGAGTTAAAGGAGTTGAAGGATCAGTTACAGGAGTTATTGGGCAAGGTTTTTATTCGACCCAGTGTTTCGCCTTGGGGTGCTCCTGTATTGTTTGTGAAGAAAAAAGACGGCTCTATGCGTATGTGTATTGACTATCGTCAGCTGAACAAGGTTACAGTGAAGAACCCGTATCCTTTGCCCCATATTGATGATTTATTTGACCAGCTACAGGGCGCACATGTGTTTTCTAAGATTGATTTGCGCTCTGGGTATCACCACCTGAAGATTCGGGAGCCAGATATCCCGAAGACTGCCTTCAGGACTCGGTATGGTCACTATGAGTTCCTCGTGATGTCTTTTGGGCTGACTAATGCCCCAGCAGCCTTTATGCATTTGATGCACAGTGTGTTCAGGCCTTATCCGGACTCGTTCGTGATTGTCTTCATTGATGATATTCTAGTATATTCCCGGAGCCGGGAAGAGCACGAGTAGCATTTGAGGATAGTGCTTCAGATCATGAGGGAGAAGCAGCTTTATGCCAAGTTCTCTAAATGTGAATTCTGGTTGAGTTCAGTGGCATTTTTGGGCCACGTGGTATCGAATGATGGTATTCGAGTAGATCCGAGGAAGGTGGAGGCCGCGCAGAGTTGGCCCAGACCCTCCTCCGCTACTGAGATTCGCAATTCCTTGGTTTGGCGGGCTATTACCGTCGTTTCGTAGAGGGGTTCTCTTCGATTGCAGCACCTATGACTAGATTGACCCAAAAGGGTGCCCTTTTCAGTGGATAGATGAGTGTGAGGCGAGCTTTCAGAAGCTCAAGACGCCTTTGACTTCGGCCCCTATATTGATGTTGCCTATAGGCTCGGGGTCCTATACGGTATATTGTGATGCCTCACGAGTTGGACTCGGCGCAGTATTGATGCAAGACAGTAGGGTAATTGCCTACGCATCCAGACAGCTGAAGGTGCATGAGAAGAACTATCCTGTTCATGATTTGGAGCTAGCTGCCATTGTTCACGCCTTGAAGATTTGGCGTCATTACTTATATGGGGTTCCTTGTGAGATCTACACTGATCACCGGAGCTTGCAGCACTTGCTTAAGCAGAAGGACCTGAATATGCGTCAGAGGAGATGGTTGGAACTACTGAAGGACTATGATATTACTATTCTCTATCATCCGGCAAGGCTAATGTGGTTGCTGATGCCTTGAGTCGTCGGGCAGAGAGTTTGGGGAGTTTAGCATATCTACCAATTTCGGAGAGGCCTATGGCGATGGATGTTCAGGATTTGGCCAGGCAGTTTGTTAGACTGGATCTTTCGGAGCCCAGCCGGGTTCTAGCTTGCGTGGTTTCTCGGTCTTCTCTATTTGACCGCATCAGGGAGCGTCAGTTCGACGACCCTCATTTGCTTGTCCTTCAGGATAGAGTTCGGCGTGGTGATGCTCGAGATGTTACCATCGGGGATGATGGAGTCATGAGGATGTAGGGGCGTATCTGTGTGCCCAATGTAGATGATCTTCGAGAGCTGATTCTAGCAGAGGCCCATAGTTCGCGGTATTCCATCCATCCGGGTGCCGCGAAGATGTATCAGGACTTGAGACAGCATTACTGGTGGAGGCGGATGAAGAGGGATATAGTTGATTATGTTTCTAGATGCCTCAACTGCCAGCAGGTGAAGTATGAGCATCAGCGTCCGGGTGGATTGATGCAGCAGATTGAGATTCCAGAGTGGAAATGGGAGCGCATCACCATGGACTTTGTATCTGGACTTCCACGGATCGTTAGGAAGTTTGATTCCATTTGGGTTATTGTGGATCGGCTGACCAAGTCCGCCCATTTTATACCGGTGAGCACTACTTATTCATTGGAACGACTAGCGGAGATCTACATCAGAGAGATAGTTCGGCTGCATGGTATTCCAGTTTCCATCATTTCAGATAGAGGCACTCAGTTCACTTCACCGTTTTGGAGAGCCGTACAGCAGGAGTTAGGTACTCGGGTGGAGCTGAGCACAGCATTTCACCCCCAGACTGATGGGCAGTCCGAGCGCACTATTCATATTTTGGAGGATATGCTCCGTGCGTGCGTGATTGAGTTTGGAGGTTCATGGGATCACTTCTTGCCACTGGTGGAGTTTGCTTATAACAACAGCTACCGGTCTAGTATTCAGATGGCACCGTACGAGGCCCTATATGGTAGGAGGTGCAGGTCTCCCGTGGGTTGGTTCGAGCCGGGCGAGGCCATGCTGCTAGGTACTAATATGGTTCAGGATGCTATGGACAAGGTCAGGGTGATTCGGGGCAAACTTCGTGCAGCCCAGTCTAGACAGAAGAGTTATGCAGACAAGAAGGTCCGCGATGTGGCTTTTATGGTTGGCGAGCGGGTTCTGCTTCGACACTCGCCCATGAAGGGCGTTATGAGGTTTGGGAAGAAAGGGAAGCTAAGCCCTAGATTTATTGGCCCTTTTGAGATTTTGAGGCGTGTCGGGGAGGTTGCTTGTGAGTTGGCCTTACCTCCCAGCTTAGCCGGAGTCCATCCCATATTTCATGTCTCTATGCTCCGGAGATACCATGGTGACCCGTCGCATGTGTTGGATTTCACTTCTGTTCAGCTAGACAAGGATCTGTCTTATGTTGAGGAGCCAGTAGCCATTCTAGACAGGCAAGTCAGAAAGCTAAGGTCAAAGAACATCGCTTCGGTAAAGGTTCAGTGGCGGGGCCAGCCGGTCGAGGAGGCGACTTGGGAGACCGAGCAGGATATGCGCAGCCAGTACCCTCATCTTTCACTACTCCAGGTATGTTTTCTATGCTCGTTCGAGGACGAACGAATCTTTAAGTGTGGGAAGATGTAACGACCCGACCGGTCGTTTTAGAAAATTACGCCCCAATCCCTAATTTAACTGTTCCCCTAAGTTCATTTCTACTATTGTGGTTTGCCGGGAGACTCGGTTCTGAAAATTTGAGCATTTTGGGACACTTAGTCCCTAAATAAGAGCTTTGAAGCTAGAAAATGGCCCGTAGCCGGAACAGTATTAAGACGATCTCACAACGGAAATCCGATGGTTTCATTAGCTCCGTTAGGTGATTTCGGGGTTGGGAGCGCGTTTGGAATGTATTTTAGAGGTCCGTAGCTCAATTAGGCTTGAAATGCCGAAGGTTGAAATTTTGGCGAATCCGAACGATAGGTGAGATTTTGATCCGGGGTCGGAATGGAATTCCGACAATTTCTGTAGCTTCGTTATGTGATTTTGGATATGTCCGCAAATTTTCAGGTCATTCGGACGTCGTTTGGTCGGGTTTTAGATCGAATGTGCAATTCGGAAAGTTTTAAGAAATTTAGGCTTGAATTCGATGTGAATTATGGGTTTTGATGTTGTTAGACGTGTTTTGAGGATTGGAACAAGTTCGAATAAGGTATTAGGATGTGTTGGTGTGTTTGGATAGGGTCTCGGGGGACTCGGGATGAATTCGGGTGATTAAACGGCAAAAATCTTAAAAACTTGCAGCAGGCTGGTGCCTGCCTTCTGTAGTATTCGCTTCTGCGGAGCTTGGACCGCAGAGGCGAGTCCGCAGAAGCGACATTTGCTCCGCAGGAGCGAGGGTCGCAAGAGCGGATTTTGGATCGTGGAGGCGGTCACGCAGGAGCGGAAAGTCTTCCGCAGGAGCGGAAGTGAACGGTTTGGTGGCCCTCCGCAGGAGCGGACATTTGTCCGTATAAGCGAAGTCGCAGAAGCGACTGTGCTTCCGCAGAAGCGGAATCGCTTAAGCGACCTAGAGACCGCTGAAGCGGAATGGTCCAGCCAAGCCTGGGCTTCGCAGAAGCGACAAAATGTCGCGGAAGCGGATCCGCAGAAGCGGAATTTTGTCCGCAGAAGCGGAAATCGCAGAGAGTTAATTATATTCGAAGTTAGAAATTTCAGAAACATTTCCAAACTTTGAGGGCTCGGCTTAAGGGGCGATTTGGGCGATTTTGAAGGGAGATTCAAGGGGTTTCTTCATGTAATCAATTATGGACTCCAATTATGATTGTTGTTGATAATATTATGCAAGTTTTTCATGAAAATGGAGGAATTTGGGGTAATTAATGGGGGTTTTCACCCTAGACCAAAACCTTTAGAAAATCAAGGTTTTGAGTGGGCAAATGGAGTCCGAATTTGACAAACTTTATATGCTTAGACTCGTATTGAGACAAGGGTTCCGAATAAATAACTTTCGTGATTTTTCGATAAGCGTACCGAAAGTCGGGTTTTGGCAACTTGTGGGTTTTGGTGAATTCTGAGTTAATTTGATTGGGTAATGCCCAATTGGCCTATTTTGATGTGATTCTATTGATTTTTATCAGATTCTACACTTGTGGAGGCCGGCATTCACGGCAAGAGGGTTATTTCTTAGCGGTTTCGTAGCGGAATTGAGGTAAGTGGCGTGTCTAACTTCGTGTGGGGGACTTTCACCCCTAGGATATTATTGTGATACTTTAAATGCCTTGTACACGAGGTGACGGGCGTGTACATGCGCTGGTTGTTGAACACATACTTTACTCAAAATGTTCAATGAGTGATATTCCTGTTTTTAATTGTTAAATTCGATATTCCTACCCGGTAGTAGTTAGAAAAGCATGATTAGATAGAATCTAACTGTCTAGTTGCTTAATTGACTTACTTGAGTTTTCTTGGTAATCGCTGGCGCTGTTCATCGGCGAAGTTATCATTAGGCATATTATACTTCTCTCTGTGTATTCCTTTACTTGCTGTGGTTATGGACTACGGGTTCGATTCCCGAGATCCTGAGATTATTGAAATATGGACTACGGGTTCGATTCCCGAGATCCTGAGATTATTGAAATGTGGACTACGGGTTCGATTCCCGAGATCCCGAGATTATTGAAATATGGACTACGGGTTCGATTCCCGAGATCCCGGAGATCCCAGGGCTGCGGGTTCGATTCCCAGAGACCCGGAGTGATATTGTTTATGGACTGCGGGTTCGATTCCCGGAGATCCTGAGTTATCGAGATATTATTGAGACATGGGCTGCGGGTTCGATTCCCGGAGACCCAGGGGTACTGAGAATGGGACTGTGGGTTCAATTCCCACAGATCCTGGATTCGTTTATTTGAGTTGGTTATTTGTTATTAGCTTGATTGTAGACAGTTTCAGTAAACATCGTAATGTTGTTACTTCGGAAATTATTGTTATTATCTGTTAAAATGTTTATTTTGTTATCATCATATTATTATTGTTTCTCAGTAGGGCCCTGACCTTCCTCGTCACTACTCCATCGAGGTTAGGCTTGGCACTTACTGAGTACCGCCGTGGTGTACTCATGCTACTCTTCTGCACACTTTTGTTGTGCAGATCCAGGTACATCAGAGCAGGCTCGTACTAGGTGATTCTGCAGCTTTCTGGGAGACTTCGAGGTATGATCTGCTACGTCCGCGGATCCGGAGGCTTCCCTTTTATTCTAGTATTACTAGTTGACATTTTTCTTCATTTCGTTGTTAGATACTCTTTACACATAGAGCCACAGTTGTATTTCTCTTTTAGTCTGTGTTACCGTGGGGTTCCGGATCTTGGTAGTGTTTTATTTATTGTGTGACGGATGTATGTGCCAAGCGGCACGGATTACATATCTTTTATGTTATTTTCCGCCGTTTCTTATTTAAGTATTTATAACTTATAGATTCCGCAACGTGTTAGGCTTACCTAGTCGTGGGGACTGGGTGCCATCACGACATGTTCACAATTGGTGAACCCGGGTCGTGACAATTGGTTATAGCTGTAATAGACAAGTGTGATTAGTAATCTGGCTATTATTGAAATTGACCTAATCTGGCTATAAATGAAATAACTTAGGATTGTGTAATTAGTCTGGCCACTCCTGAAACATTAGAGTGTTTAGTTCTGCAATCTAAGTTTGGTTAGTTAAAGTTAATAAAGTAGGATAAGTCATCAAGTTAATTAGTTAAGTGATAATAAAAGGGTTACATCTTAAAGGGGCTAAAATTGAAAAAGGCTGTTGAGTTAAAATCTGGCCAAGTCTTAAATAATTTAGAAGATGATGGCCAGTACTTAAATAATAACAAACCTAGAATACCCTGACCATTAGCAGGTCAGGTAAATAACATATAATCATAAGGGTACAAAGGGAATAAGAAATGGTACAGTTGTGGATTTAATAGAGCCTATAGGGAAAAAACAGACTTTCAGGCTTAGTATTTCTGTAATTAGACACTAAATAAAGGGTAAAACAGGCCTAGTAAAAAGGCATAACTGTGATAATCCTTAGCAAGTGAGGGCACCATAGTAATATGCCCTTAAAAGAAGCAAAAAGAATTCCCTAGAACCTTCCAGCAAGGGCTGGAAGGCATTTCGAGTCTGAAATAAGGGAACCAAACTGTAATTAATAGAAGAATTAAGGGGAGGGAACTTATAATAAGATTTTTGAATTTCCCCCTCAAATTTTCACCCAAAACACCTATAAATAGGCTGCCACTTAGCCTGGAAAAGGTTGGAATCTAGAAATTTAGAGAAAACATTCTGAAATACAAAAATTAAGAGTTATACACCATAAATAGAGAGTAAAATTCTGAATTAAGTTGAGTACAAGCTCTGGAATTCAACTACAGTCTTCTGCTGTTCTATACTATTGGATTCTATTGGATTTCCTTCAATTCGGTTCATTGGTTTGATTATCTGCTGGATCTGAGGATTATACTCGACTGTGTTATTGCCCTTCTGCTGTGATTTGCTCTCTATTGTTCTGCTGCTGTGATCGCTGACTATCCTTCATCAAATTTGCATCCTAGACTTATAAGTTTCCCTTTGCTGAATCAGGTACATATTTTTGTCCAGATATGTAACTGTCCGCTATTTGAAGAAATGAAAAATGCCATGAGTTGTTCGGATGGAATCTACTGTTGTATTTTGAAATTTTTATGTTAATTATCTCTACCAGATTTTCTGTAATTTGATATGAATAACTGTAATTGCTAAGTATATATGAGACTTGAACAATGTAATAGATAGAGTAGAGTAGAGTACACGTAGTCATAATCACCTTAAATTTAGTTTGAAAACAGGTTAACTCATAAAATCAATTCACCTAGATAATACTAGTTTCGTAATCCAGATAATAATCATATTAACCTCACGAATCAGAATGTGATAATTTAAAAATGATTAACTTAGTTATAGTCTGTTTCTTCACTTCAATTAGTTAATAACAATTTAGAACAGTGAAAGTTAGAATCAGTAACTAACGACAATTCAAATTTGTACAGTTAAGTATCGTATCATTGTTCGAGATAGCGGAAATAGTAGCTTATTGTTTATGTTTTATTAGTAATCGATAATTATGATCCAGAATAGCATGAGTTATAATTAGTGGTTAATAACGATTCAATTTGCATAGCTAAGTATCGTATCATTGTTAAATATAGATGAAATAAGTAGTTTTACTGTTAAGTTCAATTAGTAATAGATAATTAGTATTCAGAATTAATATTGTTAAACTTGTACTTCTATTTCTTATGAAATAAATGTCATTGGTTAATTTACTCTACTATTTGTTGAACGTTTGTGTATTGGTTATGAAATCTCAATTCTGTTTCGTATTTCTCTCGTCTGGTCTGGGCTTGATAGACAATATAGGCCCAATTCTAATAGGACTCATCCTTGGGCCTTTGAATAACAGTTTTAACATATACTGGGTTTCTGAAACCCAGTTGTGTAAACTAGACTGTTAAACTCAGTCCACAAATGTCCAGGCCTGGAAATGGAAATAAAGGGCGTGGACATGGTTCTGAAAATACAAAACAAGTAAAATAATTAGGGTAAAAACCAAAAATAGAATATATAGCATTTATTAAGATTGGACTTCTAAAAATAACAGGACGAGCCTCGTATAAGAACAAAATACGCGGGGCCCCTTATGAATATTAATAAGTGACAGACCCGGGAAGACCATTTAGCAAATTTCACGGTCTTTCCTAAAGTATAATAAGCCGTTAGTCGCTATAGGCACGATTTTAAATATAAATTCCTTAATACGAGTGCACATCTAATGTGACTCAAATCTTAAATCCTGACTAAGCTGAAGCATGTTAAAGTCACAGGCGTACTGGTTGCGGTGTGACTCGAAATACGTTTTCGCGACGCCACAAGTCATTAAAATATAAAAAACAAAACATTCACATGTCATAAAATCATATAACGAAATCAAATAAAGTCAAAAACGTCAGTTGAGAGACCGTGCTAAAACCACGAAATCCGGGAGTGCCTAACACCTTCTCCCGGGTTAACAAAATTCCTTATCCGGATTTCTAGTTTCGCGGACTGTTTAAACAGAGTCAATTTCCTCGGATTCAGGATTAACCGGTGACTTGGGACACCCTTATCTTCCCAAGTGGCGACTCTAAAACTCTAAATAAAACCCCGTTCCGATTGTCCTTAAAGTGAAAAAACTCGTTCCTCGTTATTATTATTATTATATCATTTCCCGGATGTATTAGTAATTAATGAGGTATACTGTAACGACCCGGTCCGTCGTTATGGGAATTACCACCTCGTTACCTTGCATTTACATATATTATGCTTTTAAATAAGTATTAGAATATATCGGGTGAGTTAGGAGTGATTTGGATTGAAAATGAAACAAATAGCATGTTTGAAGAAAGCTTGAATACGAGAAGTCAACCAAGAGTTGACTATTGAGTTAGAGTGCTCGGAACCGGATCCTGATGATTCGACTAGTTCCTGGGGGATCATTTATGACTTAGGAGAGCAATCAGAATTGAATTCGGAGGTCCGGTGTAGTTTTAAGCTTGAATTGGCGAAGGTTGAAATTTGGCGAAAACTAGATGGTAGGTGATATTTTGATTCGAGGGTCGGAATGGAATTCCGACAATTTCTGTAGCTTCGTTAAGTGATTTTGGATATGTTTGCAAATTTTCAGGTCATTCGGACATCGTTTGATCGGGTTTTGGATTGAATGTTAGTTTTGAAAGTTTTGAAGAAACTTAGGCTTGAATTCGTGTAGAAATGGTGATTTTGATGTTTAGTATGGTGTTTTTATGATTGGAACAAGTTCGTATCATGTTTTGGAGTATGTTGGTGGTTTTCGTTGGGGTCCCGGGGGTCTCGGGATGAATCCGGGGGTCCAAACGGACCATTTTTGGAAGAAAAGAAGAGAGCTGGTTTGCTGTCATAAGTGCAGCAGAATTTTGCTCTCTGCGATCGCACTAGTGAGCATGCGATCGCGTAGAGTAATGGTGAAGGGGGAGAATTTTACCCTTCGCGATAGCAGAGATAGGGACGCGATCGCATAAGGTCAAGAGCAGAAGCAACGCGATCGCAGGGGCACGGACGCGATCGCGTAGAGTTAACCGGGTGGCCATCGCGATCGCATGAGCATCTACGCGATCGCGTAGAAGAGAAATGGGGTCCAGGGAAAAATGTGCTACGCGATCGCAGGAAGAAGGACGCGATCGTGTGAAGCCGGATGTTTGAACATCGCGATCGCGTGAGGAGAGTCGCGATCGTGTGAGGCCGAAATTTTTGAACATCGCGATCGCGTGAGTAGAGTCGCGATCGCGTAGAGCAAATGGGTTTGGCAGAGAATTTAATCACAGAACAGAGGGTTACGGGTTCATTAACCCAAAAACTCAATTTTGAGCCCTAGAGAGAAGAAAACTCGAGGAAATCACCGAGGAATCATCGGGTATTCGTCGGAGGTAAGATTCTTGACTCAAAAACATCATTTTATGGTAGAATTAACATCAATCTTCATGAAATTGGGTTGAAATCTTGAAGAAATGTGGCCTAAATATTGAAAACGGGATTTTTGGATTTGGAAGGCCATTTGAACTCCGATTTCGATAAATTTTATATGCACGGACTCGTGGCGAGATGAGGGTCGCGTTGGTACTAATTTCGAAATTTTTCGAGCAGTGGGCCCGGGGTCGGGTTTTACCAACTTGGTATATTTATGCGAATTTCATGTAAATTGAAATGGGTTATGATTATTTGACCCGTATTTGATATAATTATTGTGGTTTGACTAGATTCTACGCAGGAGGGAGCTAAATTCAAAGGAAAAGGTATCGCGGACGAGTCTACGACCGGCTAGAGGTGAGTAGTTTGTGTATATGGTAGCTTGAGGGTTCGAAACCCCGGCTTAGCACATTGTGATGCTAGTAGGGCGTGGCTCGCACACCGTGGCAGGTGCGGGATTGATTGTGACTAGGGATTGAGACTTGGTCCATCCCGGATGTGAATAATATGTTGTTAGTG
>JASVEL010010328.1:0-166266 GCA_032618575.1 Nicotiana noctiflora
AAAATGTGTCGAAATGCCCTAGAACCCCTGCTAGAAGGTTCTGGGCAGTTCTATAGGGTTCTATTAGGCAGGTTTTACCCAATTACCCTCACTTGCTAAGGTTTATTACACATATGCCTTTTATCTCTACCTAGTATACCTTTTATTATCTAAGTAATTTTAGAAATACCAAGCTTTAAAGTCCCTTTTATCCCTATATGCTCTATTTAATCCACAAGAATTCCGTGTACCCTTCCCCTTTTACCCCTTTCAATTATGTGTATTTACCCGACCTACATTAGGTCTGGCAGGACTAGGCTAGCACTTATTTAAAAAATAACCACTAAACCTTGCCTTTAAGACTTAATCAATTTCAGAATACAAGTCTTTTCATTATTAGCCACTTTTACAAGTAGCCACTAATCAGAACATAGCCACTAATAAGAACATAGCCACTAATCAAAACCCAAACTTAACTCACAAAACTTAGCCACAAGACATTTATACTCATGACTTAAGTATACATAAGCACTCAAAGGTTTAAAATGAACTCACATACAAATCATGTTACAAATATAGCCAAATTCCTGTTATTTTGCACATATAACCTTAATCACGAATTAATTTATAATTAATCAGAACTTAGAGAAAACATTTGATAATGGTTGAATTCCAACTAACTAAAACCCAATCGAGACAGAATATAATGAACATTCACATAAAACTGGCTAATTAGCACATGATTCATGAGTAGTTAATATCAAAACCCTAAGCACTTAGATAATTTTAGGCATGTATAAGATTCAGGGATCGCACGAACAAGTATGAATTAAAAGCAGAGATAGATTTATATTTTAGACATGCATAGGAACAGATTCAGACAAGCATGATAGGCATGTAAAGAAGCATGTTTCAGAACACATAACATCACTGAATGAAAACAAAGGTAGGGGATACTTAGCTTTTCTAGGCCTTTTTTTTTCTTTTTCCTTTTTTTTTCTTTCTTTCTTCTTTCCTTCTTCTTTGTTCATTTCACTTTTCTTGATTTGCAAAGCTTCGAAGACTGTTAGTCTTCTGAGTGCTAGATCCTCCAAACGGGCTTTGGGGTTTGATTTGAGTGTGTGAGAGATAGTCTGGAGCCTTGGGGTAATGTTTTGGGTGTGGGTTTGTTTTTGGTACTTGCCGGAGTAGGGTTCCGGCGAGTATTTTTTGAATATTCGATGGGTTTGGGGCTTATTCGAGGGAAACCACCTAGATAGGATGGTAGATCTCCTCAAGGTGGTCTAATGGTGTTATTTTGGGACCTTGGTTCATACCTTGGGTGATCGCCGACTAGGGATCCAGCAACCGGATTTTCAAGAATAGGGAGACTGTTAGTTTTTTGGTCGGGATTAATGGGGGTTAAGGGTTATTTAGTGGTGAGGAGGGTGTTTGGGGAATGGGCTTAGGCAGGAGACAGAGACGGTACCAGTCTCCGGTGGTCTCCATGGGAGACTGGAGGAAGGAGGAGGGCAGCTAGGGTTAGAGATAATATGAATGTGTGTGTAAAATGACGGACAAACGGGGAGAAGGGGTATATATGTTGGTCTTAGGTTGATGAATCCTGGCCATTGGATCAACTGAAATCGATGGCCAGGATCATCTCTTCCTAAACATCATCGTGTAAATTATTAGGAGGTCTTCTAGAGTCCGTTAGATCAAGTTATCTGAACGGTCAAGATTAAACGCCCTATGCTACATCGTTTCACTTAGTGACTCGTTGGTCTCAGCCATTAGATCAATCGTGTTGGACGGCTGTGATTATTTTTAAACACGGTATCGTTTTCTTTGTGAGGGAACCGCCTCATATGGTCCGTTGATTAGCTGCAATCAACGGCTCAGATTTATTTAATTGATACGGCGTCGTTTGGATTTATCAAATAGACAGACCGGTCAAAATGACTGGGCCTGGTCAGTTTTTTGCTTTGGGCTTATGCATTTATGCATTTGGCCTAGTATGAATTATACAATGTGTTGTTTTTGTATTTTATTTAATTTCTATATTTTCTTTTTTTATGTTTTTGTATATTTTGCTTTATACTTGTTTTGTATTTCTTTTACTTGTCAATTCTTTTTCCATTTTTCCTTATTTTTCCGATATTATTTGCATTTTTATTCTGTTTTCCGGTATTTTTGCATTTGTACTTAATTTTCTAATCTTTTAACATTTTTTGTGATATTTTCCTAATTAATTTCTTTTGTATTTTCATTTCAATTTAATTTTCAAACAAATATTGGTATTTCAATTAAATCACACAATTACAAACAAAAATTATTTTTGTATTATTTAATATATATTAGAATTTAATTGCTTCGGGCAAAAATCACGTGCTCACTACTGCCCCTCTCGGGAACACGAAGAGTTTCCGTGCAAAGATAAGTGAGTAGTAATGAGAGATTTTTGCCCACTTGCATAGTCCGTATGAAGCATTTTGAAAAACTTTTGACCGCACCCTGCTTCAGAGGTTGCCTACATATCCTGGGCTAAACAGGAATCAGGTCACTGTAGTTCGGGAAGGTCTGGTAGTTTGAAACTACCAGGGTATTTGTGATGTCATTGCTATTGCTGTTGTTGTTGCTGTTATTGCTGTCTGACTCCTTATTACACCGGGATAAAAATGAAATAAAGAAGATGTCACGACTCGAGTTTCCCCCACCATCGGGATCGTGATGGCGCCTACTCGTGGTAGCTAGGCAAGCCAATTCACTCACCAATTTCTTGTTCATTCCATCACTTTTGTTCTCATATTTAATAGCAAGAAATGATACTATAAAGTTTTAAATGCGAAAGTCTTTTGGATTAAGATATTAATAATAATAATGTAAAGCAACTGACATAAATCCTCTACCCAAGATGTGGAGTCACACATTTTCAAATTTGTAACTCATGGTTCAAAACACATCAAACGATGTTCAAATGCCGTCAAACTTTGCAGGAAGTACCTAAATAATATTTAAGACTTGTACCGGGCATCGGAACCAAAATACGAGCCCGGTACCATGGTATTTTAATCAATTTTCATTTAATAATTTCAGTAAAAACAATTTAACAGAAAAATTTATATCTTGGGCTTTAGGCCTCAGAATTCGACTCCGGACGCATGCCCGAGTCCCATATTTTCCTACGGACCTTCCGGGATCGTCCGATCTCAGGTCTAGGTCCGTTTACCAAAAATATTGACCGAAGTCATCTATGTCAATATTAATATCAAACTTCTTCAAATTTTCCATAGAATTCACATATTCTAACACAAAGAATTTTTTGGCTACATGCCCGGACTATGCACGTAAATCGAGGCAAATATAAAATGAGATTTTCAAGGCCTCGGAAGCGCGGAACAGATGAGGAAAATAGGTGATGACCCTTTGGGTCGTCACATCCTCCACCTCTAAAACAACCGTTCGTCCTTGAATGAACAAGAGAAGAAAGTACTTGAGTCGGGGAACAAATGTGGGTAGCGGCTCCGCATATCAAACTAGGACTCCCAGGTCGATGCCTCGGGAGGTTGACCTCTCCACTGAGCACGCACAGAAGGAAAACTCTTCTACCTCAACTGTTAAACCTGCCGGTCTAGAATGGCCACCGGCTCCTCCTCGTAAGATAGATCATTGTCCAATTGGACAGTACTGAAATCTAACACATGTGTAGGATTGCCGTGGTACCTCCAAAGCATAGATACATGAAAAACTGGATGTACGGGTAATAATCTAGGTGGCAGTGCTAGTCTGTAAGCCACCTCTCCCACTCGATCTAGAATCTCAAATGGACCAATATACCTAGGAATGAGCTTGCCTTTCTTTCCGAACCTCATCATGCCCTTCATAGGCGATACCCGGAGCAATACCCGCTCACCAACCATGAAATCCACATCTCTAACCTTACGATCCACATAAGTCTTCTATCTGGACTGAGCTGAACACAATCTCTCCTGGATAGTCTTGACCTTGTCTAAGGCTTCCTGAACTAAGTCTGTACCCAGCAACCGAGCCTCTCCCGGCTCAAACCATCAGACTGGAGACCGACATAGCCTACCATACAACGCCTCATACGGGGACATCTGGATGCTAGACTGGTAGTTGTTGTTGTAGGAAAACTCTGCTAATGGCAAAAACCGGTCCCACAAGCCTCCAAAATCAATGACACAGGCTCGGAGCATGTCCTCTAGAATCTGAATAGTCCTCTCGAACTGATCGTCCGTCTGAGGATGAAAAGCTGTACTCAACTGAACCTGGGTGCCTAACTCCTGCTGGATCGCTCTCCAGAAATGTGAGTTAAACTGCGTACCTTGATCTGAGATAATAGACACCGGCATCACATGAAGGCGAACAATCTCCCTGATGTAAATCTCTGCTAGCTTCTCCGATGAGTAAGAGACAGATACTGGAATGAAGTGTGCTGACTTGGTTAGCCTATCAACAATGACCAAAATAGCATCAAATCTCCTCCGAGTCAAAGGAAGTCCAGTAACGAAGTCCATTATAATCCGCTCCCATTTCCACTCGGGAATTTCAATTCTCTGGAATACACCATCAGGTCTTTGGTGCTCATATTTCACCTGCTGACAGTTTAGACACCGAGTGACATATGCAACGATGTCCTCTTCATCCTACGCCACCAATAGTGCTGCCGTAAGTCCTGATACATCTTCGCGGCACCCAGGTGAATAGAATACCGTGAACTGTGGGCCTCCGCTAAGATCAACTCTCGAATCCCCTCAACATTGGGCACACAAACTTGCCCCTGCAATCTCAATACTCCGTCATCATCTAGAGTTACCTTCATGTCACCTCCCTGCTATACAGTATCCCTAAGGTCACGCAAATGAGGATCATCAAATTGCCTCTCACGGATACACTATAATTAAGAAAAACGAGCGTCCGTGCAGGCTAATACCCTGCTAGGCTCAGAAATGTTTAGTCTCACGAACCGATTGGCTAAGGCCTGGACATCTAGAGCAAGTGATCTGTCACGACCCGGATTTTCCCCCAACATCGGGATTGTGATGGCGCCTACTCGTGGTAGCTAGGCAAGCCACTTTATTCACGCTATCCTGTTTTTAGCAATATTTCATACTCAAATTTATCAACAAGGACCATAACCTTAATAAAATAAATGCGAAAGACTATCAAAATAGAATAGGCTATACCAAGGTAAAACAATACTGAAATCCTCTACCCAAGACGCGGAGTCACCAACTCACGAACTACTACTGAATACTACACATAAAGGTCTGAAAGAAGATAACATAAATCTGTTTGTCTCGGAACAAAGAGACTACAGCTAATAACATAAATAAGAGGAAGAGATGTCGGGCCTGCGGACGCCTACAAGCTACCTTGGTCTCGAAATGCTCAACACCCACGCAAGGCTCTACTGCTGCTGCTCCTGATCAAAACCTGGACCTGTTAAAAAATGCACAGAAGTGCAGTATAAGCACAATCCGACCCCATATGCTGGTAAGTGCCTGGCCTATCCCGGCGAAGTAGTGACAAGCCTAGGACCAGACACCCACATAAACCTGTGCAGTTCTATATATATATATATATATGTACACCACAAGATAACAGAGATATCAAGTAAACAAAAGCCAACAAGAAATATCATTAAAGGGAAGCTCACAGTTAACAACAATTATTAATCAACAAAAGAAACCAAAGTATGATGGGAACAATTAATGACAAAACAAGGAATAACAATTAGTTGCACGACATCACCCTTCGTGCTTTTACTCTCATCCTCACCAAATAAGCAAATAAAGTGCACGATATCACCCTTTGTGCTTTTACTATCATCCTCACATCCATGGCACGACATGATCCTTCGTGCATGATTCAATAACAAGGCACGACATTACCCTTCGTGCATAATTAATATCACAAGGCACAACATGATTCTTCGTGCATAATCAATATCAAGGCACGACATTAACCTTCGTGCAATAATAGTAAAAACAAGGCATGGCATCACCCTTCGTACATTATCACTCTTCCTTACCAAAATAACAATCACAGTTAAGGGTAGAGAAAGAAAACAATAATCATAAACCGTCCCGGCAAGGGACACAATAATCATCACAACAAAGTCCCGGCAAGGGCAGACAATATCTCACTTCACAACAAGTCCCGGCAAGGGAGAACAATAACAATTCCACAACCCGACAAGGGTGCAACAATTTATCTTTAAGATGTCTCACAACAAGTATCAACAATGACTCATGGTCATGCAAGACGCCAGTGTATGGATGCTCCTCACCACAGCCCATACACCGCACTCGATCACATAGCACATAGCACATAATCCTATTCCCTCAAGCTAGGATAGAACAAATACTTACCTCTAGCCTTGAAGTCCAAATTACTCTTCAATTATAGCTTTTTCCCCGAATTTCCGCTTTCAACAAGCTCGAATCTAATCACAATTGATTCCATTACATTAATAAATACTAAATAACTTGGTTTGAATGCTTAAAAATGGTTTTCTCAAAGATTACCCCAAAATTTCCCAAAACGCCCCTGGCCCCACGTGGTCGGAACTCAGGGTTCGGACCAAAATCCGGTTACCCATTCCCCCAAAAGTTCAAATATATGATTTGTTTCAAAATCGAACCTTAATTCGAGGTCCAATTACCCAATACATGAAAACCCTAGGTTCTACCCAAAAACAAGAATTTCTACCATGAAAACCTTTGATTTCTATTGAAAAACATGGTTAATGTTGTTAGGAATTGAAAGAATTAAGTAAAAAGTGACTTACAATTGCTTTGGAGTGAATTTGGCCATGAGGGCTCGTTTGTAGTGTGTGGGTTTTTGAAAGAATGAAGAATGAGCTGAAAAATTTGTTTAAGTATAAAATTGCACAGCTGTGGGTATCGCAATTGCGAACATTTGTTCGCAATTTCGAACACAACAGGTCTGGGGTCAGATGCTCTCGCAATTGCGAGAAAGAGTTCGCATTTGCAAACTGGGCTGACACACTGAGTCTTCGCATTTGCGACAAAGTGTTCGCATTTGCGAACCCAGGTGAAATAAGTGAAGGCCTCGCATTTGCGAGGTTAAGTTCGCATTTGCGAACCCACGCGTACCTGGACCCCCTTCGCATTTTCGATCAATAGTTCGCATTTGCGAACCCAGCCTTGACCTATCATCTTCGCATTTGCGATAAATTCTTCGCATTTGCGAAGACACCAGCTGGGTGAAAAAACCAGCTGTGTTATTTTTTAGAAATTTCACCAACGGCCTATCAAATCTTTACCCGAGCCCCCCGGGCTCCAAACCAAACATATACACAACATCAAATACATATTACAAACTTGCTCGTGCGATCAAATCGCCAATATAATATCGTTTTCATCAAATCATGCCTCAAGTTCATGATTATCATTCTTATAGTTTTCAAAACTTTTAAATTTAGAACTCAAGGTCCAAAACATATCAAACGACTTCCAAATGTCACCAAACTTTGCAGAAAGCACATATATAATATTTAAGACTTGTACCGGGCGTCGGAACCAAAATAAGAGCCCAATACCAAGGTCATTTAATTCTTTTTCCTTTAATAATTACAGCAAAAACAATTTCACAGAAAAATCTATAACTTAGACTCTAGGCCTCAGAATTCGACTCCGGACGCATGTCCGAGTCCCATATTTTCCTACGGATCTTCCGGGACCGTCCGATCTCGGGTTCGGGTCCGTTTACCAAAAATGTTGACCGAAGTCAACTATATCAATATTAATATCATTTTTCTTTCAATTTCTCATAGAATTCATATATTCTATCGCAAAACTCTTTCCGGCTACATGACCGGATCGTGCACGTAAATCGAAGCAACATAGAATGAGGTTTTCAAGGCCTCAGAAATGCGGAACAAGTGAGGAAAATAGGTGATGACCTTTTGGGTCGTCACATCCTCCACCTCTAAAACAACCGTTCGTCCTCGAACGGACAAGAGAAGGAAGTACCTAAGTCAGGGAACAAATGTGGGTAGCGGCTCCGCATATCAGACTCGGACTCCCAGGTCGATGCCTTAGGAGGCTGACCTCTCCACTGAACACGCACAGAAGGATAACTCTTCGACCTCAACTATCGAACCTGCCGGTCTAGAATGGCCACCGGCTCCTCCTCGTAGGATAGATCATTGTCAAATTGGACAGTACTGAAGTCTAACACATGTGTGGGATCGCCATGGTATCTCCGAAGCATAGATACATGAAAAACCGGATGCACAGCTGATAAGCTAAGAGGCAGAGCTAGTCTATAAGCCACCCCTCCAACGCGGTCTAGAATCTCAAATGGGCCAATATACCTAGGGTAGAGCTTGTTGTTCATCCCGAACCTCATCACGCCCTTCATAGGTGACATTCGGAGCAATACCCGCTCACCAACCATGAAATCTACATCTCGAACCTTACGATCCACATAAGTCTTCTGTCTGGACTAAGCTGAACGCAATCTCTCCTGAATAGTCTTGACCTTATCCAAGGCCTCCTGAACTAAGTTTGTGCCCAACAACCAAGCCTCTCCCGGCTCAAACCATCCGACTGGAGATCGACATCGCCTACCATACAACACCTCATACGGGGCCATCTGAATGCTAGACTGGTAGCTATTATTGTAGGCAAACTCTGCTAATGGTAGAAACTGGTCCCTTGAGCCACCAAAATAAATGACACAGGCTCGAAGCATGTCCTCTAGAATCTCAATAGTCCTCTCGGACTGACCATCCGTCTGAGGATGAAAAGCTGTACTCAGCTGAACCTGGGTGCCTAACTCTTACTGGACCGCTCTCCAGAACCGCGAGGTAAACTGCGTACCCCGATCAGAGATAATAGATACCGGCACCCCATGAAGTCGAACAATCTCCCTGATGTAAATCTCTGCTAACCTCTCCGATGGGTAGGAGACAGATACTAGAATGAAGTGTGCTGACTTGGTCAGCCTATCGACAATGACCCAAATAGCATCAAATTTCCTCCGAGTCATAGGAAGTCCGATGATGAAGTCCATAGTGATCCTCTGCCATTTCCACTCGGGAATTTCGATTCTCTGGAATACACCACCAGGCCTCTGGTGCTCATATTTCACATGTTGACAATTTAAACACCGAGCGACATATGCAAAACACCGAGCGACATATGCAACGATATCTTACTTCATCCTGCGCCACCAATAGTGCTGCCGTAAGTCCTGGTACTTCTTCGCGGCGCCCGTGTGAATAGAATACCGAGAACTGTGGGCCTCCACTAAGATCATCTCTCGTATCTCTTCAACATTGGGCACACAAACTCGACCCTACAATCTCAATACCCCGTCATCATCTAGATTTACATTTGTGGCACCTCCTCGCTGTACTGCATCTCTCAAGTCACGCAAATGAGGATCATCGAATTGCCTCTCACGGATTCGCTCTAATAGAGATGAACGAGCGACCGTGCAGGCCAACACCCTGCTAGGCTTAGAAATGTCTAATCTCACGAAATGGTTGGCTAAGGCCTGGACATCTAGAGCAAATGGTCTCTGACTGACCGGAATGAATGCAAGACTACTCATGCTGGCACACTTTCTACTCAATGCATCAGCCACCACATTGGCCTTACCTGGGTGATATAGGATAGTAACATCATAGTCTTTCAGCAACTCTAACCATCTTTATTGTCGTAGATTCAACTCCTTTTGCTTGAACAAGTATTGTAGGCTTTTGTGATCAGTGTACACCTAACACGTCACACCATATAGATAATGCCTCCAGATCTTTAAGGCATGAACCACTGCTGCTAACTCAAGATCATGAACTGGATAATTCTTCTCATGTATTTTAGATGTCTCGAAGCATAAGCAATAACCTTACCATCCTGCATCAATACCGCTCCAAGCCCTGTACGAGATGCGTCACAATAAACTGTATAAGGCCCTGCACCCGTAGGTAGTATCAGCACTGGTGCTGTAGTCAAGGCTGTCTTGAGCTTCTGAAAGCTCGCCTCACACTCCTCTGACCATTGGAATTGGGCACCCTTCTGGGTCAACCTGGTCATCGGGGCTGCAATAGAAGAAAACCCCCTACAAATCGACAGTAGTAACCTACTAACCCCAAGAAACTCTGGATCTCAGTCACTGAAGCTAGTCGAGGCCAATTCTGGACTGCCTCAATATTATTTGGGTCCACCCAAATACCTTCCACTGATACAATGTGGCCCAGAAATGCCAACGAACTCAACCAGAACTTATATTTCGAAAATTTGGCATATAGTTGATTATCCTTCAGAGTCTAAAGAACCACTCTGAGGTGCTGCTCGTGCTCTTCCTGGATACGGGAGTATACCAGGATGTCATCTATAAAGACTATCACGAACAGATCTAAGTAAGGCCTGAATACCTGATTCATCAACTCCATGAATGCTGCTGGGGCATTGGTCAACCCGAAGGACATGACCAAGAACTCATAATGCCCATATCTAGTGCGAAAGGCTGTCTTAGAAATGTCAGCCGCCCTGATCTTTAGCTGATGGTAGCCTCACCTCAAGTCTATTTTTGAGAACACCCTCACTCCCTAGAGCTGGTCAAACAAATCATTAATCCTCGGCAGTGGATACTTGTTCTTTATCGTCACTTTGTTTAATTGCCAGTAATCAATGCACATTCTCATCGAACCATCTTTCTTCTTTACAAATAATACTGTTGCACCCCACGGCAAAACACTGGGCCTGATAAAGCCCTTTTCTAGAAGGTCTTGCAACCGATCTTTTAACTCTTTTAACTCCGGCGGGACCATATGATAGGGTGGAATAGAGATGGGTTGAGTGCCCAGTGCCAGATCAATACAGAAATCAATATCCCTGTCGGGTGGCATGCCCAGCAGGTCTGAAGGGAAAACCTCAGGAAACTCCCATATAATAGGGACTGATTCAATAGAAAGGACTTCTGCGCTGGAATCACGAACATAACCTAGATAAGCTAGACACCCCTTCTCGACCATGCATCGAGCCTTAACGTAAGAAATAACAGTGCGAACGGAGTGGCTTGAGGTACCCTTCCACTCTAGTTGGGGTGATTCTGGCAAGGCCAAGGTCACAGTCTTGGCGTGACAATCTAGGATAGCATGGTATGGGGGCAACCAGTCCATCCCCAATATGACATCGAAATCCACCATGTCTAATAGAAACAGATCAACATGGGTCTCAAGACCCCCAAAGATAACTACGCACAAATGATGCACCCGGTCGACTACAATGGAGTCACCCACCGGTGTAGACACATAAACTAGAATATCCAAAGCCTAGCTGGGCACGGCCAAATACAATGCAAAGTAGGAACACATATATGAATATGTAGACCCACGGTCAAATAATACTGTAGCACCTCTGCCACAAACAAGAATGGTACCTGTAATCACGACATCTGATGCATTTGCCTCTGGCCTGGCTGGTAAAGCATAGAATCGAGGATCAGCACCTCCCCTCTGAGCTACATCTCTAGGAAGGTCATCAACTGGCTGACCTCTACCTCTGGCTGGACGGTCGCTACCTCTACGGTCTCGACCTCCACCTCTATGATCTCTATTCCCGCCTCTGGCCGGCTGGGCAGGCTGAGGGTCAGCTGAGGCCTGAATCATGGGATGAGGGCCCCACTGCTGAGTGTTGCCCGTCGCTCGAGGGCAGAACCTGACAAGATGACCTGGGTCACCATAACCGTAGCAACTCTTAGGCTGATGGGGCCGCTGGCCCTGATGACCTGAATGGCCTCCACGAACACTCTAAAGAGGCTAAGCACTGATAGGAGACTGATCTGAATACTGCTCACAAAACCCACGATCATCTGGTCCACCCTGTGAAGCCTGAAGGGCAGAATGGAAAGGCCAGGAAGACTGGCCCCTATCAAAAGATTCCCTGCCACCAGAAGAAGAACCACCAAACCTGCCTGAATGACGAGGCCTCTTGTCTGAAGAATAACCACCGCCCCGAGCAAGAGCCATCTCAACTCTACGTGCTGCATTAGCTGCCTCCTGAAATGATATATCACTCCCCACTCCCATAGCCATCTGAAGTCTAATTGGCTGATTAAGCCCATCTATGAACATGCGGACCCTCTCCCGCTTTGTGGGAAGTATCACCACTGCATGACGTGCCAAATCAACAAATCTCATCTTATACTGAGTGACAGTCATAGTGCCCTACTGGAGGCACTCAAACTTCCTCCGAAGTGCATCCCGCTGAGTAACAGGGAAAAACTTCTCCAGAAATAACTCTGCAAACTGATCCCATGATAAAGCTGGGGACCCGGCTGGTCGAGTCAAACAATAATCCCCCACCAAGTCTAGGCGGATCCTGAAAGCCTGAATGTACAGAAGTCAACTCCATTGGACTCCACTATCCCCATAGTCTTGAGAATCTCATGGCAACCTGAATAAGAAATCCTGAGGATCCTCTAATGTGGCACCGCTGAATGTAGTGGTAAACAACTTGGAGAACCGATCAAGTCTCTATAAAGAATTAGAAGTCATGGCCGCTCCATCTCCAGCCTGAGCTGTGGTACCTGACTGAGTGGCCACAACTGGCTGAACCACTGATGCCTGAGGCTGAGGAGCTACTGGCTCCGGAGTACGAGCAACAGGAGTCTGGGCCCCTCCTCCAGCCTGAGAAGCGGCTGGTGCAACTGGTAATAAGACTGCTCTGGCAATGCTGTCCATAAATCCCGCTATCCTGACCAAAGCCTCCCGAAGATCCGGGGTTAATAAAGTCTCTCCTGGGACCTGAGCTGGGCCCACTAGAGCAGCTGGGGCTACAACCTCCTCGCTAGTCTCAATATGAGGCTCCACCTCTGGAATAGCTGCCGGGGGCTGAGCTCTGCCCCTACCACGGCCTCCGATATGGCCCCGGCCCCTGCCCCTCACGGGATCTGCCTGGGGCTCAGGCTGCTGGTCAGCGGACGAAGAAGCGCGTGTCCTCACCATTTGCGAAAGGACAGAGTAGAAGTTCAATCAGTATTTGAGGAACAAATCGCACGACAAGAAGGAAAAAATGAGAGACTCTTTCCTAACTCAATAGACTCTGGAGGACAAGTACATACATCTCCATACCAACCTCTCAAACTCTACTAAGCTTGTTTGTGAGTGGTGAGACCTATGTAACCTAGAGTTCTGATACCAACTTGTCACGACCCGAATTTTCCCCCAACATCGGGATCGTGATGGCGCCTACTCGTGGTAGCTAGGCAAGCCACTTTATTCACGCTATCCTAATTTTAGCAATATTTCATACTCAAATTTATCAACAAGGACCATAACCTTAATAAAATAAATGCGGAAGACTTTATCAAAATAGAATTAGGCAATACCAAGGTAAAACAATACTGAAATCCTCTACGCAAGACATGGAGTCACCAACTCACGAACTACTACTGAATACTACACATAAAGGTCTGAAAGAAGATAACATAAATCTGTTTGTCTCAGAACAAAGAGACTACAACTAATAACATAAATAAGAGGAAGAGACGCCGGGCCTGCGGATGCCTGCAAGCTACCTTGGTTTCGAAATTCTCAACTCCCATGCAAGGCTCTACTATTGCTGCTCCTGATCAAAACCTGGACCTGTGCAAAAACGCACAGAAGCACAGTATAAGTACAATCCGACCCCATGTGCTGGTAAGTGCCTGGCCTATCCCGGCGAAGTAGTGACAAGCCTAGGACCAGACACCCATATAAACCTGTGCAGTTCTATATATATATGTGCACTACAAGATAACAGAGATATCAAGTAAATAAAAACCAACAAGAAATGTCATTAAAGAGAAGCTCACAGTTAACAACAATTATTAATCAACAAAAGAAACCAAAGTATGATGGGAACAATTAATGACAAAACAAGGAATAACAATTAGTTGCACGACATCACCCTTTGTGCTTTTACTCTCATCCTCACCAAATAAGCAAATAAAGTGCACGGCATCACCCTTCGTGCTTTTACTCTCATCCTCACATCCATGGCACAACATGATCCTTCGTGCATGGTTCAATAACAAGGCACGACATTACCCTTCGTGCATAATCAATATCACAAGGCATGATATGATTCATCGTGCATAATCAATATCAAGGCACGTCATTAACCTTCATGCAATAATAGTAAAAACAAGGCACGACATCACCCTTCGTGCATTATCACTCTTCCTTACCCAAATAACAATCACAATTAAAGGCAGAGAAAGAAAACAATAATCATGAACCGTCCAGGCAAGGGACACAATAATCATCACAACAAAGTCCCGGCAAGGGCAGACAATATCTCACTTCACAACAAGTCCCGGCAAGGGAGAACAATAACAATTCCACAACCCGGCAAGGGTGCAACAAGTTTTCTTTAAAATGTCTCACAACAAGTATCAACAACGACTCACGGTCATGCAAGACGCTAGTGTATGGATGCTCGTCACCACAACCCATACACCGCACTCGATCATATAGCACATAGCACATAATCCTATTCCCTCAAGCTAGGATAGAACAAACACTTACCTCTAGCCTTGAAGTCCAAATTACTCTTCAATTATAGCTTTTTCCCTGAATTTTCGCTTTCAACTAGTTCGAATCTAATCACAGTTGATTCCATTACATTAATAAATACTAAATAACTTGGTTTGAATGCTTAAAAATGGTTTTCTCAAAGTTTACCCCAAAATTTCCCAAAACGCTCCTGGCCCCACGTGGTCGGAACTCAGGGTTCGGACCAAAATCCGGTTACCCATTCCCCCACGAGTTCAAATATATGATTTGTTTCAAAATCGGACCTCAATTCGAGGTCCAATTACCCAATTCATGAAAACCCTAGGTTCTACCCAAAAACAAGAATTTCTACCATGAAAACCTTTAATTTCTATTGAAAAACATGTTTAATGTTGTTAGGAATTGAAAGAATTAAGTAAAAAGTGACTTAAAATTGCTTTGGAGTGGATTTGGCCTTGAGGGCTCGTGTGTAGTGTGTAGGTTTTTGAAAGAATGAAGAATGAACTAAAAAATTCGTTTAAGTATAAAATTGCCCAGCTGCGGGTATCGCAATTGCGAACATTTGTTCGCAATTGCGAACACAACAGGTCTTAGGTCTGATGCTCTCGTAATTGCGAGAAAGAGTTTGCATTTGCGAACTGGGCTGACACACTGGGTCTTCGCATTTGAGACAAAGTGTTCGCATTTGCGAACCCAGGTGAAACAAGTGAAGGCCTCACATTTGCGAGGTTAAGTTCGCATTTGCGAACCCACGCGTACCTGGACCCCCTTCGCATTTGCGATCAATAGTTTGCATTTGCGAACCCAGCCTTGACCTGTCACCTTCGCATTTGCGATAAATTCTATGCATTTGCGAAGACACCAGCTGGGTGAAAAAACCAACTGTGTTATTTTTCAGAAATTGCACCAAAGGCCTATCAAATCTTTACCCGAGCCCCCCGGGCTCCAAACCAAACATATACACAACATCAAATACATATTACAAACTTGCTCGTGAGATCACATCGCCAATATAACATCGTTTTCATCAAATCAAGCCTCAAGGTCATGATTATCATTCTTATAGTTTTCAAAACTTTCGAATTTAGAACTCAAGGTCCAAAACATATCAAACGACATCCAAATGTCACCAAACTTTGCAGAAAGCACATATATGATATTTAAGACTTGTACCGGGCGTCGGAACCAAAATATGAGCCCGATACCAAGGTCATTTAATTCTTTTTCCTTTAATAATTACAGCAAAAATAATTTCACAGAAAAATCCATAAATTAGGCTCTAGGCCTCAGAATTCGACTCTGGATGCATGTCCAAGTCCCATATTTTCCTACGGACCTTCCGGGACCGTCCGATCTCTGGTCCGGGTCCGTTTACCTAAAATGTTGACCAAAGTCAACTATATCAATATTAATATCATTTTTCTTCAAATTTCTCATAGAATTCATATATTCTATAGCAAACTCTTTTCAGCTATATGACCGGATCATGCACGTAAATCGAGGTAACATAGAATGAGGTTTTCAAGGCCTCAGAAATGCTGAACAAGTGAGGAAAATAGGTGATGACCCTTTGTATCGTCACATGGTCTCTGACCGACCGGAATAAGCGAGACTACCCATGCTTGCAGAATTCCTACTCAACGCATCGGCCACCACATTGGCCTTACCTGGGTGATACAAGATAGTAACATCATAGTCCTTCATCAACTCTAACCATCTCCTCTGTCGCACATTCAACTCCTTTTGCTTGAATAAATACTGTAGGCTTTTGTGATCCATGTACACCTCGCACGCCACACCATATAGATAATGCCTCCAGATTTTTAAAGCATGAACTACTGCTGCCAGCTTAAGATCATGAACCGGATAATTCTTCTCATGGATTTTCAACTGTCTCGAAGCATAAGCAATAACCTTGACATCTTGCATTAATACCGATCCAAGCCCAGTACGGGATGCATCACAATAAACAGTGTAAGGCCCTGAACCCGTAGGTAATATCAACACTGGTGTTGTAGTCAAAGCTATCTTGAGCTTCTGAAAGCTCACCTCACACTCATCTGACCACTTGAACTAGGCACCCTTCTGGGTCAACCTGGTCATTGGAGCTACAATAGAAGAGAACCCCTCTACAAATCGATGGTAGTAGCATGCTAACCCCAAGAAACTTCGGATCTCGGTCACTGAAGCTGGTTGAGGCCAATTCTTGACTGCCTCAATCTTCTTTGGGTCCACCTGAATACCCTCTACTGATACGATATGACCCATAAATTCCACCAAATTCAACCAGAACTCGCATATTGAAAACTTGGCATATAGCTGATTATCCTTTAGAGTCTGAAGAACCACTCTGAGGTGCTACTCGTGCTCTTCCTGGCTGCGGGAGTATACCAGGATATCATCTATAAAGACTATCACGAACAGATCTAGATAAGGCATGAACACCCGATTCATCAACTCCATAAATGCCGCTGGAGCATTGGTCAACCCGAAAGACATGACCAAGAATTTATAGTGCCCGTACCTAGTGCGAAAGGCTGTCTTAGGAATGTCAGCTGCCCTGATCTTCAGCTGATGGTAGCCCGACCTCAAGTCTATCTTCGAGAACATCCTCGCTCCTTGGAGCTGGTCAAACAAATCATCAATCCTTGGTAGTGGATACTTGTTCTTTATCATCACTTTGTTTAATTGCCAATAATCAATGCACATCCGCATCGAGCCATCCTTCTTCTTCATAAATAATACCGGTGCACCCTAGGGAGAAACACTGGGCCTGATAAAGGCCCTTTCTAGAAGGTTTTGCAACTGATCTTTTAACTCCTTTAACTCTAGCGAGGCCATGCGATAGGGTGGAATAAAGATGGGCTGATTGCCTGGTGCCAGATCAATATAAAAAATCAATATCCCTATCGGGTGGCATGCCCGACATGTCTGAAGGGAAAACCCCGAGAAACTCCCGTACAATAGGAACTGAATCAATAGAAGGAATTTCCGCGCTGGAATCACGAACATATGCCAAATAAGCTAGACACCCCTTCTCGACCATGCGTCGAGCCTTAACATATGAATTAACATTGCGAATGGAGTGGCCTGTGGTCCCTCTCCACTCTAGTCGGGGTGATTCTGGCAAGGCCAAGGTCACTGTCTTGGCATGACAGTCTAAGATAGCATGATACGGGGACAACCAATCCATCCCCATTATGACATCGAAATCCACCATGTCTAATAGCAATAAATCAACACGGGTCTCAAGACCCTCGAATATAACCACGCACTAATGATGCACCCGTTCAACTACTATAGAGTCGCCCACTGGTGTAGACATATAAAATGGAATATCCAGGGCATAGCTAGGCACGGCCAGGTATGGTGCAGAGTAGGAAGACACATATGAATATGTAGACCCAGGGTCAAATAATACTGAAGCACCTCTATCACAAACCAGAATGGTACCTGTAATCACAGCATCTGATGTCTCTGCCTCTGGCCTAGCTCATAAAGCATAAAATCGGGGATCGGCACCTCCCCTCTGAGCTACGTCTCTAAGACGGTCATCTACTGGCTGACCTCTACCTCTGGCGGGACGGTATCCACCTCTACGGTCTCGACCTCCACCTCTACGATCTCTACCCCCGCCTCTAGCTGGCTGGGCAGGCTTTGGGTAAGTTGGGGCCTTAATCATGGGGCGAGGACCCCGTTGCTAAGTGTTGCCCGCTGCTTGAGGGAAAAACCTAACAAGATGACTTGGGTCACCACAACTGTAACAACATTTTGGCTGCTGGGAATGCTAGCCCTGGCGACCTGAATGGCCCCCACGAACACTCTGAAGAGGCTGAGCACTGATGGGAGGCTGATCTGAATACTGCTCATGAACCCTACGATCACCTGGACCACCTTGTGAAGCCTGGAGGGCTGACTGAAAAGGCATGGAAGACTGGCCCCTATCAAAAGAATCCCTGCCTCCAGATTAAGTACCACTAAATTCGCCGGAATGACGAGGCCTCTTGTCTGAAGGATAACCACCTCCCCGAGCAAGAGCCATCTCAACCGTACGAGCTGCATTAGCTGCCTCCTAAAAAGATATGTCACTCCAAACTCCCATAGCCAACTGAAGTCGAATTGGCTGATTTAGGCCATCCATAAACCTGCGGACCCTCTCCCGATATGTGGTGAGTATCCTAACCGCAGGACATGCCAGATCAACAAACCTTGTCTTATACTGGGTAATAGTCATAGAATCCTGTTGGAGGCACTCAAACTGCCTCTGAAGTACCTCCCGCTGGGTAACAGGGAGAAACTTCTCTAGAAATAACTCCGCGAGCTGGTCCCATGTTAAACCCGGGGACCCCGCTGGTCGAGTCAAACAGAAATCACTCTACCAAGTCTTGGCGGATCCTGAAAGTCTGAATGTGCAAAAATCAACCCCATTGGATTCCACTATTCCCATAGTCTTGAGAATCTCATGGCAACTAAATAAGAAGTCCTGGGGATCCTCTGAGGTGGCACCGCTGAAGGTAGTGGTAAAAAGCTTGGAGAACCGATCAAGTCTCCATAAAGCATCCGAAGTCATGGCCGCTCCATCTCCGGCCTAAGCTGTAGTGCCTGACTTAGTGGCCACTGCTGGCTGAACTACTAGTGCCTGAGGCTGGGGAGCTACTGGCTCCGAAGTACGTGCAACAAGAGTCTGGACCTCTCCTCCAGCCTGAGAAGGGGCTGGTGCAACTAGTAATAAGTCTGCTATGGCGACGCTGTCCATAAAACCCGCTATTCTAAGCAGAGCCTCCTGAAGATCCGGGGTAAATAAGACCTCCCCTGGGACCTGAGCTGGGCCCACTAGAGTTGCTGGGGATGGAACCTCCTCACCAACCTCAACATGAGGCTCCACCTCTGGAACCGCTGCCTGGGGCTGAGCTCTGCCCCTACCACGACCTCCAACACGGCCTCGGCCCCTGCCCCTCGCGGGAGTTGCCTGGGGCTCAAGCTGCTGATCAACGGATGAAGAAGCGCGCGTCCTCACAATCTGTGAAAGGACAGAGTAGAAATTCAATCAGTATTTGAGGAACAAATCGCAAGACAAGAAGGAACAAATGAGAGACTTTTTCCTAACTCAATAGACTCTGGAGGACAAGTATAGACGTCTCCGTACATACACCTCAAACTCTACTAAGCTTGTTCGTGAGTTGTGAGACCTATGTAACCAAGAGCTCTGATACCAACTTGTCACAACCCGGATTTCCCTCACCACCGGGATCGTGATGGCGCCTACTCGTGGTAGCTAGGCAAGCCAATTCAGTCACCAATTCCCTGTTCATTCCATCACTTTTGTTCTCATATTTAATAGCAAGAAATGATACTATAAATTTTTAAATGCGGAAGTCTTTTGAATTAAGAGATGAATAATAATAATGTAAAGAAACGGGAGATGAATAATAATAATGTAAAGAAACTGACATAAATCCTCTACCCAAGATGTGGAGTCACAAACTTTTAAATTTGGAACTCATGGTTCAAAACACATCAAACGACGTTCAAATGCCATCAAACTTTGCAGGAAGTACTTCAATAATATTTAAGACTTGTACTGGCCGTCGGAACCAAAATACGAACCCGGTACCATGGTCTTTTAATAGATTTTCATTTAATAATTTCAGCAAAAACAATTTAACAGAAAAATTCATATCTTGGGCTCTAGGCCTCAAAATTCGACTCCGGACGCATGCCCGAGTCCCATATTTTCCTACGAACCTTCTAGGACCGTCCGATCTCGGGTCCCAGTCCGCTTACAAAAAATGTTGACCGAAGTAAACTATATCAATATTAATATCAAACTTCTTCAAATTTTCAATAGAATTCACATATTCTAACACAAAAAATTTTCCGGCTACATGCCCGGACTATGCACGTAAATCGAGGTAATATAAAATGAGGTTTTCAAGGCCTCGGAAGTGTGGAACAGATGAGGAAAATAGGTGATAACCCTTTTGGTCGTCATAGAAGCTATTCTAAGCTATGGTCTATGAATTACAAGAAAATCCTATCTATGTCTTGTCTTTTTCTTTAGCCTTGCCCTTCCTTATTGCATGTTGCTCTTTATTTGCATCTTTCATTTTTGTGAATCTTCGCTTATGACTTACTTCCAACATATTGCTTTCCTCCATTTGTTATGACTTCAAAATGTGTTTCTACACTCTCCAGGTTGACACCTGCTTATTCCAAAAACAAAGAAAACTTTTTCGTTTGCCCCAGTATGGGGATTTCAATGTGTTATGGTGTTACTTTGTTAGAAAAACTTTTAAAAATACAGAAAATATTCCCTTGTTATACAGGTGGGCGTCTGAACAAAAATTAAATTGCTGAAAAGTATTCCCTCGTTATACAGGTGGGCGCCTGAACTGAAATTAAAATGCTGAAAAGTATTCCCTCATTATACAGGTGAGCACCTGATGCAGAAATGAAAATGTAGAAAAGTATTCCCTCGTTATATAGGTGGGCACCTGATGCAGAAATAAAACTGCTGAAAAGTATTCTCCCGTTATACAGGTGGGCACCTGATGTAGAAATTAAAATACTAAAAAGTATTCCCTCGTTATACAGGTGTGCGCCTGATGCAGAAAAGTATTCCCTCGTTATCTAGGTGGGCACCTGAAAAGAAATTAAAATGCTGAAAAGTATTTACTCGTTATGCAGGTGGGAGCCTGAACAGAAATTAAAATGCTTAAAAGTATTTCCTCATTATATAGGTGGGCGTCTGATGCAGAAATGAAAATGCAGAAAAGTATTCCCTCGTTATCTAGGTGGGCGCCTGATGTAGAAATGAAAAATGCAGAAAAATATTCCCTCGTTATCCAGGTGGGTGCCTAATGCAACAATGAAAAATGTAGAAAAATATTCCCTCGTTATCCAAGTGGGCGCCTGATGCAGAAATGAAAATGCAGAAAATATTCCCTCGTTATCGAGGTGGGCGCCTGATGCAGAAATGAAAAATGCAGAAAAATATTCTCTCTTTGTCCAGGTGGGCGCCTGATGCAGAAATGAAAATGCCGAAAATATTCCCTCTTTAACTAGGTGGGCGCCTGATGCAGAAATGAAAATGCAGAAAAATATTCCCTCGTTATCCAAGTGGGCGCCTGATACAGAAATGAAAATGCAGAAAAATATTCCCTCGTTATCCAGGTGGGCGCCTGATGCAGAAATGAAAATGCAGAAAATATTCCCTTAGTTTGATAACTGGGGTGTAAATTTTGGAAAAGATAATACCTCCCATGTTGTTCGGGTAGGTTCTTGATTACTGAGTTCTCCATTGTGGATTCTCTCGTTTATTGCTGTTTCTTTTTTATGTTTTCTCCCACATTGGTCACATTCACTTTAAAGTTATTAGTGAGAATTTGAATATTTTTCCCTGTCTAAATCAGTGAACAATTTATTAGTTATAAAATGATGGTTAGCATCTGGCATTCTTGCTGGCCTTGCTTCCATCGCCTGTGTCATCTTGCTTTATTCTGCTTTGCAATTTATTCTTGATTGTCTTCTCAATATTTCTTGTAATCCCCTTTTCTTTTCTCTTTTTGTTTCTTTTTATTTTATTCCCTTTGGCTATATGATCTTCATGTGTTTTATTTTTCTCTTTTCCTTTGAAGGACCCAATGTTATTACACCATCTAACATGAGAAGCTGGCAACCAGCTTTCAATTGGCAACTGGTTTTGAACAAATAGAATGAAATGCAATGACATGAATTTCAAGGATAAAGGTATTTTGAAGTAAAGACAGAACTTATCTGGGTATGAAGGCGGATTCCTTTGACCATGCCATGTATTTCAATATCCGACCCAGTCTGTCCAATCAAATTATTGCTAGCTTAATTTCACCTTTCCATCAACCCAAACCTTTCTTATCTCGCCATCTTCCCTCGGTCGGGTCATTCCTCACTTTCGCCTTTTGGTGCCCGCAAGGGTTTTCACCAATAAGACTCTCTCATTTTTATTTTGTCTCATCTCACATTCGCCTTACTGTGCCCGTGAGGGTTTTCACCAATAAGACTCTCTCATTTGTTTTTCTCTCAACTCACATTCGCCTTACGGTGCCCGTGAGGGTTTTCACCAATAAGACTCTCTCATTTGTTTTCTTTATTATTTGTTTTTATTTCCACACTTTCGGGTATTGTCCATGACATGTTTCTCTTTCTTCCTGTTGTATTGTCATTTTCTTGAAATCAATCAGAAGGTCTTTCTTTGGACTGTAATATGGCTTTTGGATGGGTTAAGAAAGAAAGGTATAAAGGCTCAAAATTTAAATGTGGGTTCAAAATAATTACAACTATTGGAATCATAAAGCATAACTTCTGCCCCAGTTTCAATATTTGGGGGAATCTTGGATATTATTTCTGTCGTGACTGAACCTCACTGAGGCTGCCTACATACCCTTTCGGGATCAAGTCAGACGTAGTTCAAATCATAAGATCGCGTCTTTGTTGCGATTTGACTTTTTCCCGATTTTCTTTTGTATATTTTCATCATTTTTTTAATCTTCTCTTTTATTTTCTTTTTCATTTCCATTGCTCATAATTGATTTTGAGAGAGGGGTATGAAAGAATAATGCAATAAGGCTCAAAAGGCATAAAAATGGGTGAAGTGTTTGGATAGAGAAATAAAATGGCTTCATCATTTCAATTTAAAAATCATGACAAATACAAATGTACATATGAAAAGAAATCATACATAATATCTCTTGACTGCATTAGAGTTGATAGCAGTCTCTACACATTTCCCTTCCACATCTCTTAGATATAAAGCTCCGTTGGACAATACCCGGGATACCATGAACGACCCCTGCCAATTTGGTGCAAACTTTCCTTTTGCTTCGGCCCAATGTGGTAAAATACGTCTTAGCCGAATTGTCCAACTTCGAATTTCCATGGATGTACTTTCTTGTTGTATGCTCTGGCCATCCTTCATTGATACAACTGTCCGTGACAGACTGCTGCTAACCTTTTTTCATCGATCAAGCTCAATTGCTCTAGCCGAGCTTTTACCCATTCATCGGCCTCAGCTATGATCCGGAGGGAAGGTATTTCAATTTTTGCAGGTATGACTGCCTCTGTTCCATACACCAATGAGTAAGGGGTAGCACCAATTGAAGTACGTACAGTTGTACGATAACCCATGAGAGCAAATTGTAATTTTTCATGCCACTATCTTGACTCTTCCACCATCTTCTTGAGAATCTTCTTAATGTTCTTATTCGCAGCCTCAACTGCTCCATTTGCTTTAGGCCGATAAGGTGTAGAGTTACGGTACAGGATTTTGAACTTTTGACATGCCTCTGCCATGAGGTGACTATAAAGATTTGCTCCATTGTCCGTGATAATCACCTTAGGAATTCCAAAGCGACAAATGATATTTGTATGTACAAAATCCACTACCGCCTTCTTCGTTACTGCTTTAAATGTCTTTGCCTCCACCCATTTAGTGAAATAATCAATTGCTACCAAGATAAACCTGTGCCTATTAGATGTCGCGGGTTATATTGGACCGATGACATCCATGTCCCCAAGCGACGAATGGCCACGGTGCTGACATTGTATGCAACTCATAGGGTGGGGAGTGAATCAAATCTCCATTTATTTGGCATTGGTGGCATTTCCGCACATATCTAATGCAATCACGCTCCATGGTGAGCTAGTAGTATCCATCTCTTAGTATTTTCTTGGTCAAAACATATTCACTCAAATGAAGTCCGCAAGCCCCTGCATGTTTTTCAGCCATGATTGTAGCGGCTTGCTGTGCATCTATACATCTCAGTAGACCCAAATCTGGTGTTCTCTTACAACTCCTTCGCTGAAGAAAAATCCATTTGCTAGTCGCCTTATAGCCCTTTTCTGATCTCACGTGGCTTGTGCTGGGTACACCCCTATCCTAAAAAATTCTTTAATATCATTGTACCATGGCTCACCGTCAAATTCTTCTTCTACTGCAAAATAATAAGACTTTTGATCACGAACATGTATCTGCAGTGGATCTATATAGGCTTTGTCCGGATGGTGCAACATGGACGATAATATGGCTAAGGAATCTGCAACTTCATTGTGAATTCTTGGGATATGCTTGAACTCTATAGATCGAAACCTCTGAGATAGTTCATGCAGACACTGTCGATAGGGTATAAGTTTCAAATCCCTTGTCTCCCATTCTCCTTGAATCTGATGTATCAAAAGATCCCAGTTACCCATGACCAAAATCTCTTGAACACCCATGTCAATTTCCATTCTCAATACCAATATACATTCTTCATACTCGACCATATTATTAGTACAGAAAAATCGGAGCTGAGTGGTAACAGGATAATGCTGACCCGTTTCTGAAATGAGCACTGCTCCAATTTCGACCCCTTTGCTATTGATGGACCCATCAAAGTACATTCTCCGGCTTGGTTTGTCGTCATGTTCCAATTCTTCAATATTCATTGTCTCCTCATCAGGAAAATATGTTTTTGATGGTTCATACTCATCATCGACCGGATTTTCTGCAAAACAAAATGATCAGCGACTGCTTGTGCCTTCATTGCAGTGCGGGTTACATAAATAATATCAAACTCTGTAACAAGAATTTACCATTTAGCGAGCCTTTCTATAGGCATAGGTTTCTGGAAGATGTACTTCGTCCCACCGGGATATCAGATAGGTGGTGTAAGCCGACAAGTAATGTATTAACTTCTGCGCAACCCATGTTAAAGCACAACATGTTCTTTCCAGCTGAGTGTATTTTACCTCGTAAGATGTAAATTTCTTACTAAGATAATATATTGCTTACTCTTTCTTCCCTATTTCATCGTGCTGCCCCAGCACACAACAAAAAGAATTATCCAATACAGTTAGATAAAGGATCAAGGGCCTTCCAGGCTCTGGAGGAACCAACATAGGAGGATTGGCCAGATATTCTTTAATTTTGTCAAATGCATCTTGACATTTCTCAGTCCAATTCACCGCAGCTTCTTTCTTCAATAATTTGAAAATGGGCTCACAGGTTGATGTCAACTGAGCAATAAATCTGCTAATATAGTTCAACCTGCCCAACAAAATCATCACCTCTTTCTTGTTCTTTGGCGGAGGCAAGTTCTAGATTGTTTTTATCTTTGACGGGTCTAGTTCAATACCACGCCGGCTTACTATGAATCCTAATAGCTTTCCTGATGGCACTCCAAAAGCACATTTTGCTGGATTGAGCTTGAGATTATATCTTCGAAGCCTCTGAAAAAACTTTCTTAGGTCTTTGACATGATCACACTGCATTTTGGACTTGATAATAACATCATCCATATATACCTCGATCTATCAATGTATCATGTCATGAAACATAGTGGTCATTGCCCTCATATATGTGGCTCCAGCATTCTTCAACCCGAACGGCATTACTCTGTAGAAATATGCTCCCCAAGGTGTGATAAAGGCTGTCTTTTATGCATCTTCTTCATCCATCAGGATCTGATGATAACCCGCATAACAATCCACAAAAGAACCAATCTCATGTTTGGCACAATTGTCAATCAATATATGGATATTTGGCAATGGAAAATCATCCTTCAAACTGGCTTTATTGAGGTCTCGATAATCAATACACACAATGGTTTTTCCGTCTTTCTTCAGAACAGGCACAACATTGGCTAACCAGGTGGGATATTTGGTGACCCGTATAACCTTCGAATCAAATTGGTTATTGACCTCTTCTTTTATTTTCACACAGATATCCGTTTTAAATTTTCTTAACTTTTGCTTAACCAGCCGGCATTCTGGATAAATGGGCAACTTATGTACCACCAAGTCAGTACTGAGCCCGGGCATGTCATCATAAGACCAAGCAAATATGTCTTTGAAATCATGTAACAACCTGATCAAATCTTCTTTGAGCGAAGTCTCTAAGTGTACACTAATCTTTGTTTCTTGAACATTCTCCTCATTTTCCAAATTAATAGACTTCGTCTCATTTAAGTTCGGTTTGGGTTTTTCTTCATAATGGCTCAAATCTTTACTAATTTCCTCCAATACTTCCTTATCCTCATATTCCATTTCATTTTCGTTTCTAATTTCCTGTATATCTATTCGATTATCAAGATTGGACCAGTGATCCTTCATGCATGACATATTATTGGAATCAGCAAATATTGAACTGTACAAAAAGAAGAAGAAAAATAAAATAAGGCAAAAATAGAGGAGGAAAGAAATTGCATTTTATTGAATTTTTTGAAAGGTAACAAGATTTGGATACATTTGAGTTGACAGGATATAGGATTACATTTTGAAACAAGACAGTTTTGGGAATGAAATATTAAAAGCTAACTACCACAACTCCCTCCTGATTGGAAGAGGAGTAGCTTCCGACGTCCATTTTGCTTGTTCCTTCGCTTGTCTCTATCACATTCACGTCTTAAAATAACCTTTCAAATCTTGCTAAAAGCTCTTCATCTAGTTTTATCTCTTCATGGTTTGGCATGACAGTTGCCAGACGTCTCTGTGTACCAGGCTTGACAAAGGTTTTGGACAATTTTGGGATAGGTTTGGGGAGGGTCCACCATTTCTTTTTCAATTTATTGGCTATATGTATATGAGCAATCGTTGGCTTGAAACCTAGGCCGAAAGTGTCAGTGCTACCTAGAAGATGAATTGGTTGCGTTATACCCTACAATGTAGCTCCTAAACCCTTTCCCGGAGAGAAACCATTCTTTATCATCTCTTTGGCAACCATGACTACTGCAGGGGTCACTTTGGGTACAGGTATATTTTCTCTTTCAGATATTTTGTTCACAGTCATGGTGTCCATTACTTGGTACACCCACGGACCTTTGTCTCCTTCAACTTCTTCAAATGGCGTAATGGCATTACAAACATTGTCTTCCCCGTGCACTATTATTTCTTATTGATCCCACTCAAATTTTACCATTTGATGTAAAGAAGATGGTACTGCTTTTGCAGCGTGGATCCATGGACGTCCTAACAAAAGGTTGTAGGACACAGCGACATCCAGCACTTGAAACTCCATGGTGAAATCCACTGGTCCGATAGCAAGTTCTAGTATGATATCTCCCACAATGTTCTTTTCGCCTCCATCAAACCCCTTACACATACGCTGTTTCGGTGAATCCTCTCATGATTAACTTTCAGCTTCCCTAGAGTTGACAAAGGACAAATATTGGCGTTTGATCCATTATCAACCAAAACACGAGTTACTATGGATTCTTCACATTTTACCGTGAGGTATAGTGCTTTATTATGTTCTGTCCCTTCTAGTGGTAACTCACTGTCCGAAAATGTTATCCTATTTGTCTCAAAGATCTTGTTTGTAATTTTTTCCAAATGACATACCGAGATTTTCTCTGGTACGTAGGCTTCATTTAAGATCTTCATCAATGCATTTCTATGTTTATTAGAATGAATTAGCATGGATAACAACAATGTTTGAGCGGGCGTCTTCCTCAATTGCTCAACTATGGAGTAATCTTGAGCTTTCATTTTCTTTACAAATTCCTCAGCTTCTTCCTCGGTGACTGCCTTCTTCAGATAAGTTGGATGTTTTTCACCACTTTCGTCTTTCTCAAATCATCAGGGGCAAAACATCGCCCAGACCGGGTCAAACCATGAGTTTCATAGATTTCTCCCTTGACTTCTTTCCCTTTATACATTACAGTTACCTTGTCATAATTCCAAGGTACAGCCTTCGTACTCATAATCGGCATCTGAAAAACTGGTTTGATAACCATTGGCTCTATATAAGCCACTTTCACTATCAGTATGGGCTTCACCCCAGGTACTATCACTTTTACTGGCTCGGGCTCAATCATCACCGATGGCTATTTTATTGGTGGCTCAATTGACACTTTCTCACTTTCAACTTTCTCCTCAACCCTGCTCTTTGCTTGAATTGTCATCACCGTCTGAGAAGGTTTTTTGCAGCTTTCTCCCTGTACTAGCTCTATCATATGTGTTTCATGATGCACCGGCAAAGGATTTTGTGTTATATTGGGAGTCTCGGGTGCTTGCACCTCAATTCTTCTGGAGTCAATGAGTTCTTGTATCGCAAACTTTAAGTGCCAATATTTCTCTGTGTCATGTCCCGGTGCCCCAGAGCAGTATTCACAAAAGACGGATTGGTCTAAGTTTCTTGGTGGAGGGTTGGGAATTTTAGGCTCAATGGGATTCAACATTCCTAATTCTCTAAATCAGTGAAAGAGACTGGTATATGATTCTCCCAGAGGAGTGAATGTTTTTTTTCTCTGAGCCCTGTCACCTTTCACTTCTGGGTCAGGACAGAAGTTGGTTCGGTTTGAATTTCTATAGGTTTTTATGGTGGGTAGGCATTTTGGGCATGGTAGACGTTCTGAGGAGCTGGGGTTCGCCATGAAGGTGGAGGCGGTGGGTAAGATTAAGCATGCTGGATAGAAAATTGTGGACCGTTCAGAGGATAATATTGTGGAGGTGGGTTATATGATGCTGGTGGATATGGTTGGTACGGGCGAGGTTGGTGATGATATGGGTTGGGGCCCCAGGACCAAGATCTTCCTTCAATAACACTTCTTCCTTTTTCATCTTTCCAATCGACCCTCCTGTTCCTGTTTGAATTGCTTGATTTATAGCCTTGATGGTTGAGTAGCTCATAATCTTGTTCGTCTTCAGACCTTCTTCAACAAAACTCCCCATCTTCACTACTTCATTAAAGGTCTTTCCGATCACAGACACCAAATGGCCGTAGTATGTTGGCTCCAAAGCTTGTAGGAAAAATTCTACCATTTCTCCTTCTTTCATTGGTGGATCCACACGGGCCGTATATTCCCTCCACCCGAAACCATACTCCCGAGAGCTTTCTCCGGATTTTTTTTCCATCTTGATCAATTACAATATGTCACGGATGATTTCTAGATTATATTGAAAATGGTTTGCAAATGATTGAGCTAAATCATCCCAAATGAACGATCGGGTATGATCTTGACGGGTGTACCATTCCAATGCCGAACCATTGAGGCTTTGACTGAAGTAGGCCATAAGTGGTTCATCCTTTCCTCCAGCTGCACACATTTTACTACAATATCCTCTCAGATGGGCCACTGGATCACCATGGCCATCATACATGTCAAATTTTGGCAATTTAAACCCAGCGGGTAGCTGTACCTCGGGGAACAAACATAAGTCCTTGTATGCCACACTAACTTGGCCTCCCAGACTCTGTATATTGCGAAATGACTGCCCAAGGCTCTTCATTTTCTTAGCCATCTCCTCTTGCTCTGGGTTTCTAGTAGGTTTCTCTTCCTCCGTCATATCGATAAGTGGGGTGTAAGAATCATGTTTCCTGAAAGTGGGTTTTGGAGGGTAGTAATGATTATCCTGGATATGGAATATAGGCTCGCTAGAGGATTTATGTAAAGTGGGCCTGGGATGGTGATGGTGGAGCTTGTTTAGGCAAGGGTGGTGGTACTTGTGATGTAGTGGCGTAATAATGTGGGTAAGCGGGATATGTAAAAGATGAGTTCATGGTGGGTGGTTCTTGGTTTGGGTTTGAGGGAGGAAGATATGTGGGGTTAGCTGGGTAAGAAGGTAAGGGTTGCCCCCTTGACCAAGCCTGGTACATTTCTGACATCTGTTGTTTCAACTTATACATTTCTTCCTTCATGCTATTCACATCTATTACCTCATCCTCTTACACGGGATCCATGATTGTTGGCTCAATTTCTTGGGTTACTACTTTTTCATGCTTTTAGAACGAGTGTTGTAGTTGTGATGTGCCAGAATGCCAGTTGCTAACTGTTTTATCTGATACTCATCAACAACAAAAACTTGTTAATAGTTAGATCATAATATATAAACGTCACAAATTTTCAAAACCCAACTTTTGGCTAGCAATTATGCATCATCCCGGCATTATTCTTCTTTTGACCCGCTAGTTTTCTTTTTTTTCAGCTTTTTCTTTTTTCTTTTGTTTCCACCCATCATTACTTTCATTGTTTCTTTTTCTTATTTTTCTCTTTTTTTTTTCGTTCTTCGATCCTATATGTTTGCCTATCGCTCAAGCAATTTGCATATATAAGAAAAAATAATGACAATTTCTTTGGATTTTCATTGATATTCAAGCATTGATTACAAAAGATAATGTTGTACTACAATCTTCTAAATGCGGAAAAATACAAATATAAAAATGCATGACCGATGAATACATCAAAGCTCCTAGTGCCCGCGAGACATCGTTCGGTCTTACCGCGGGCCTACATGCTAATCCCTTTTGGAGTTTGTCCAGATCGGTCATTACTTGTTTCACAAAGATCATTGCTGCTGCGGTAAATGTTGACTGAGTCATATCCTCGCACAATTGGCATTTCCACGTAATGTATTGAGCAATATTGATAATTCTTTCCCTAATGACCCCTTTCTCTTGAAGCAACCTACCAATATGTTCGGCACGAGCATCTAAGGCTTGTTGGTTCTTCTTTTTAAGTTGTTGTAGCTCCAATTCTAACCGAGCCATGGCCATGTAGCAATTTTATCTCTCTACATCAAATTCTTTGGTTTGTTTGCTACTTTGGACCTCGGCCGTAATGATCTTCTTCCTCGATCGGGCTACTTCAACATTATGTTTATCTTTCAGCCGTCGAACCATCCGAGCTCTTTCTTCGGCATTCCTGGCCAATTGTTTCCAAACCCCTACTAATTCATTCTCAGCTTTATCTAGATCAAAGCTATAATCGTTCACCTTGCGTCGCAAATTTTCAATTAGCTTCTCATCCCGGGCAAGTCGAACTGGGGTTTCGGTTGTTGTTCTTATTTTCACAATCTGAGCCATCAATATTTCATTTTCTTTTCTCAGCTATTTCTTTTCACCCTCATCAGTTGCTGCTTGTAGGCTGCTTTCGAATTTTAGGTCATGAAATAGTTTTTCCAATATGTTGATTCTAGCTCGATATTTGTTTTCCTTGGCCATCTAATCTTTTTGTTCCTTAGACTGCTCGGCAAACTCTTGAATATGAGGCCTCTTCATCGGTCTCTCATGCTCAACATCTATACGGTACCGTGCGGAATTTCCTGGTGATACTTCTCCTCTAGCCCGATCTCTCACACAAGTGTCTGGCATTCATTCTGTATTTGCCAAATTTTTGCTTCCGGGAATTGCCCATCAGGACTGATCTCTATTGCTTGAAGGCTAAGGTCCCCATCTTTCGGCACAACCTGATATTTTCCGAGTTGCCTTAATACCCGGTATGGCGAATAAGGTTGGATGCTCTTGAGACCCATTAATAGAAAATATGACCCTTCTGTTGGCATATATATAACTTCATTGAGGGGCAACCATCCATATGCCCATTCTATCTGGCTAGAAGTTAGTGATCGTAAATATGTAATCCAATCCTTCGACCCTTCTAGCAACTTGGCCTCTTTTGTTCTCACGTAGAATTCTTCGATACATGTCTTTTCAGACGATCCATAGCTTGAATACTGAGGGTGGTGGCATAAATGCTCTATCATCCACATTTGAATAAGTAAATTACATCCCTCGAAGAAATCTTGTCCCGCTTTGCAGGCCGTAAGAGCACGGAAGATATCGGCCAATATCATAGGTGCCAACGTACTATTGTCCCGTACAAGGAGAGTACTGGCAATTCCAGCGACTCTAATGTCGATATTCCCATCCTCGGAAATATGATCAACCCCAAAAAGGATACCATAAAGGCGAAACGCCTGTGTTCCTCCCACTCAACCTGGTTCGCTTTGCTGCATAGTTTGTTTGTTGGATCATTGAATCCTCCAACGTGGCCATATATGCGGTATATAAAGTTCATAGTGCAGAACCCGTGGACCAAGTCTTCATTGTGAACATTTCTGGCAATCTTTAAGGAGTCGAGGAATCTATGCATAGTAATAGCCCTTGGAGCAACGAGATACTTGTCTTTTAAGGGAACCTCGCCCTTCCCGATGTAGTTAGCAATTTCCTCCAATGTCGGAGTGAGCTCAAAATCCGAGAAGTGGAGCACGTTGTGTGCGATATCCCAGCAAGCAACTAGAGCTCGGATAATATCATCCAGAGGTACTATGTTTAGCATCCCAGTAAGATCTTTTAAATATTTGTTGACCCAATCCTGTCCATCTTGGCCTAAATCATTCCACCACAATCGCAACTCCAAAGGGATCTTCTTCATTAGTGCAAAGGGTTCATTTTGTATTGTGCTCATCTTGCACATTTATTAAAGGTGATTTATTCAAAAAGAAAACAAAATCTTTTCAACGACAATTTTCATTATTTTTCCATATTTCATTTGAAAATTTCAAGGTTATTATTTTAAAAGAAAAATGACTTCAAAGCGGCAATTTTTGCACAAAAAGCCTTCTGGCATCCTTTCAGAACATTCGGCTATTTTCAAAAATGGCATCACTTCGATTTTATTGACAAAACACATTTTTTTATATTTTTTAAAAGGGTAGTTGGACCCATCACGGGTTGCCTACGTATCTCGCTTAGTGGTGAGAATCAAACCTGCGTAGTTCGGTCAAATTGTTTTACGGCCAATAATTTCAACAAAATTGTTCCGACTGTTTTCAAACTTTCTTTTCAAACTTTCGAAAGCATTTTGTCAATATTTCGGTATTTCTATTTTAAAAATCGCTATTTTACTTTCTTTTTGTTTTCAGGTATTTAACTGGCCAGCATAATAATCTAGGACAAATAAATGCAACACATAATCATGCACGATCTTTGATATCCGGGTCACCTATCCTGGACGGACCCAACCCCTGTGTTGAGTCCCCTATGTCAGATATGATGCAAATAAACGTCCTAAATCTACCCAAGTGGACAACTCGGATAGAGGAGGGGGCTACGTACCGGGGACCCGTGGGATCGTCCGGCTTTGTAACTTATCCGACCTCTTTTTCTTATTGGGTATGACTTAAAAGAAAGGGGAGTCTCAAGCACATCCCTAGAGATAAGAAGAGAAGGGTTTTCGGCACAATTTTATATATACAGTTCACGTAATATCAAAGCGGTAAACATGTAGCACATTGATCAAGGCATATAATGAAATCAGATATAAGAAAAGACAACAACTTAATTGAGCTCGAATTCTTAAACCTTGAACCAAAGATCTGGGTTTTTCGTCCCCAGTAGAGTCGCCAGAGCTGTCACACCTCCTTTTTTCTTTACCGAAATGTCCCAACTATTTACTATTACACCGTGAAAAGGGATATAACAATAGTAGTGGGGAAGGAGTTTTTCCACTTAAAGGACAATCGGAACGAGATTTATTTATTAGATTTCAGAGTCGCCACCTGGGAAAATAATGGTGTCTCAAGTCACCGGATTAATCCCAAATCAAGGAAATTATGACTCTGTTTAACTGTCCACGAAACTAGTAATCTGGATAAGGAATTCTGTTAACCTGGGAGAAGGTCTTAAGCACTCCCGAATTCCATGGTTCTAGCACGGTCGCTCAACTGCCGTATTTGTTATATTTGATTTCCTTATATGCTTTTATTTCAAATGTTATTGATATTCCATTTTTTGTCAATTTTAGGATTTTGCGACGTTGCAAAAATGCATTTCAAATCACACCGCAACCAGTACGCCTGCGATTTTAATGCATTTCAGCTTCGTCGGGATTCGGATTTGGGTCACATAAATGTGCACCCATATTAGGAATGTATATTCATTATAAATCGTGTCCTAAGGTGTCTACGTCTTGTTAATTTGGGAGAGACTATGAAATTCGCTAAACGATCTTTCTAATTTCTAATATTTTTATGGAAAATTATGGAGGGCCCCGCAACTATGCCTTTATGATTTGGCGAGGCTCATCTCCGTTTTTATTAAGGTTCTTCCTAAAACATACTATATTCTCTCTTTCTATTTTTTTTTCATCCTAATATAATTGTTTTCATATTAATTCCATATTATTGTGTATCAGCATCCAGGCCGTATTTATTACTGGGTCTGGACCACGAACCACCTCAGCGACTTGTAGAGTGGTACTGGGCTTCTCCAGCCCAACACTTATTTCCCTTTCCATTTACAGGCATAAGTGCCATCTCATTTTGATCAAGGCCTGATTTCATATTCAGGCCCAGATCTTTCATATTTGAGGTATGATAACAATGAATATGTGACAGTTAGTATTATTAGCTAAGTATTTTTGTAATTGCCAGTTTTCGTGTAATCACTTCTAATTAACTAATAACTCCAACACAGTAATTTATACCAATGCTATTTTTAACTAATTGACTTTGATAGCAAATCGTTACTAGAACACTAATTGTAAAATCATTTTTTATTATTTTTCGTTTAACTGGAGAAAACAGTATTCTAGTTCTAATTAAACATACTCGAATTACTATTATCAAGTTGCAAATCTCAAAACAAATTTATAGCTAAATCAACTTAAATATTTACAAACAGTAACATAGTTTGAGGTATGAAACTACTTATACTTTTACAATTGACTAATCCAGATTAGAAACTGAATTAATAGAGCGTCCAAATATTAATAATTCATGTCTAGTTTATACTGGTTTCAAATTCAAATGCTTTAACTACACTTATACCAGTTTTAGTCTTAGATTTAAGTGATTCTTCTCTACCTAGCTTATTTATACTGTCATTTATATTGCTAATGCTATTACCAAACTAAAAGCATACATCCAGTCTACTAATTATTACAATCAAGTCCTAAATGAATTACAAGGATCTAAATACTTTTAAACTACATAATGAAATAACAAATACACGATAGATTTAGCTAAACATGATTATCATTTTATTTCTCCAATCAACAGCTCATTTACAACTTGAAGTGATAGTAGTGTACCTGGTTCAAGTAACAAATTGATGAGTCTAGAGTTGGAGAAGAAGAATAATCAGCAACAACAACAACGATATAGCAACAACAGTAAACGAATCAACACAGCAACAACTACCAAAACTCCAAAATATAGAACCCAGCAAATCAACCCAAGCAAAATTGGAGAACCCAGCAAACTCGAGATAAACAAATGAAGAAAATGGCCCACAGAGATTCCCCGAGTAACACTCGAGTTAATCAGCTTTTCTAAATGCGTGGAACCCTTAATTGCCAATCAATGTCTAATTCTAAATTTTTGAACCCCTTTTTCAGGCTTATTAGAAGCCTATTTATAAAGGTACTTTTGGGGAGAATTTCAAATAAAATAATTGTATTTCCCTCCCCTTCTCTTTTCAATTAATTATAGAAAGGTCTGTTAAAAATGTGTCGAAATGCCCTAGAACCCGTGCTAGAAGGTTTTGGGTAGTTCTATTGGGTCCTATTAGGCAGGTTTTACCCAATTACCCTCACTTGCTAAGGTTTATTACACAAATGCCTTTTAACTCTACCTAGTATATCCTTTATTATCTAAGTAATTTTAGAAATACCAATCTTTAAACTCCCTTTTATACCTATATGCTCTATTTAATCCACAAGAATGCCATTTACCCTTCCCCTTTACCCCTTTCAATTATGTGTATTTACCCGACCTACATTAGGTCTGGCACGACTAGGCTAGCACTTATTTAACAAATAACCACTAAGACTTGCCTTTAAGACTTAATCAATTTCAGACTACAAGCCTTTTCATTATTAGCCACTTTTACAAGTAGCCACTAATCAGAACATAGCCACTAATCAAAACCCAAACTTAACTTACAAAAAGTAGCCACAAGACATTTATACTCATGACTTAAATATACATAAGCACTCAAAGGTTCAGAATGAACTCACATACAAATCATGTTACAAATATAGCCAAATTCATGTTATTTGGCACATATAACCTTAATCACAAATTAATTTCCAATTAATCAGAACTTAGAGAAAAAATTTGATAATGGTTGAATTCCAACTAACTAAAACCTAATCGAGACAGAATATAATGAACAATCATATAAAACTGGCTAATTAGCACATGATTCATGAGTAGTTAATATCAAAACCCTAAGAACACTTAGATAATTTTAGGCATGTATAAGATTCCGGGCTCGCATGAACAAGTATGAATTAAAAGCAGAGATAGATTCATATTTTAGATATGCATAGGAACAGATTCAGACAAGCATGATAGGTATGTAAAGAAGCAAGTTTCAGAACATATAACATCACTGAATGAAAAAAAAGGTGGGGGATACATAGCTTTTTTCCAGGCCTTTTTTTTATTCTTTTTCCATTTCTTTCTTTCTTTTCTTCTTTCTTTCTCCTTTCTTTCTTCTTTGTTCTTTTCACTTTTCTTGATTTGCAAAGCTTCGAAGACTGTTAGTCTTCTGAGTGCTAGATCCCCCAAATGGGCTTCGGGGTTTGATTTGAGTGTGTGATGGGTAGTTTGGAGGCCTGGGGTAATGTTTTGGGTGTGGGGTTTTTTATGGTACTCGCTGGAGTGGGTTCCGGTGAGTGTTTTTCGAATATTCGACATGTTTGGGACTTATTCGAGGGAAACCACATAGATAGGGTGGTAGGTCGCCTTAAGGTGGTCTAATGGTGTTATTTTGGGACCTTGGTTCATACCTTGGGTGATCGCCAGCTAGGGTTCCGGCGACTGAATTTTCAAGAATAGGGAGACTGCTAGTTTTTTGGTCGGGATTAATGGGGGTTAAGGTTTATTTGGTGGTGAGGATGGTGTTTGGGGGATAGGCTTAGGCCGGAGACGGAGACGGTACCAGTCTCCGGTGGTCTTAATGGGAGACTGGAGGAAGGAGGAAGGAGACGACTTAAGAGCGGCTAGGGTTAGAGATAATATGAATGTGTGTGTATAATGACGGACAAAACGGGGAGAAGGGGTATATATCTTGGTCTTAGGTTGATGAATCCTGGCCATTGGATCAACTGAAATGGATTGCCAGGATCATCTCTTCCTAAACGTCGTCGTGTAAATTAATAGGAGGTCTTGTAGAGTCTGTTAGATCAAGTTATCTGAACGGTCAAGATTAAACGCCCTATGCTACGTCGTTTCACTTAGTGACTCGTTGGTCTCAGCCATTAGATCAATCGTGTTGGACGACTGTGATTATTTTTAAACATGACGTCATTTTATTTGCGAGGGAACCGCCTCAAATGGTCCATTGATCAGCTGCAATTAATGGCTCAGATTTATTTAATTGATACGTTGTCGTTTGGATTTATCAAATAGACAGGCCAGTCAAAATGACTGGTCCTGGTCTGTTTTTTGCTTTGGGCTTATGCATTTCTGCATTTGGCCCAGTATGAATTATACAATGTATTGTTTTTGTATTATTTTTGTATTTTATATAATTTCTGTATTTTCCTTTTTATGTTTTTGTATATTTTGCTTTATACTTGTTTTGTATTTCTTTTACTTCTCATTTTTTTTTTGATTTTTCCTTATTTTTCCGATATTTTTTGGTTTTTTACTCTATTTTCTAGTATTTTTGCATTTTTACTTAATTTTCTAAATTTTTAACATTTTTTGTGATATTTTCCTAATTAATTTCTTTTGTATTTTCATTTCAATTTCATTTTCAAACAAATATTGGTATTTCAATTAAATCACACAATTACAAACAAAAATAATTTTTGTATTAGTTTTTTTATATATATTGGAATTTAATTGATTAGGGCAAAAATCACGTGCTCACTATGATGAATGGGTAAAAGCCCGGTTAGAACAATTGAGCTTGATCAATGAAAAAAGGTTAGCAGCAGTATGCCACGGACAGCTGTACCAACGAAGGATGACCAGAGCATATAACAAGAAAGTACGTCCACAAAAATTCGAAGTTGGACAGTTGGTGCTAAGATGTATTTTACCATACTAGGCCGAAGCAAAAGGAAAGTTTGCACCTAATTGGCAAGTTTCATTCATGGTGTCTCGGGTATTATCCAACGGTGCTTTATATCTAACAGATGTGGAAGGGAAATGTGTAGAGACTGTTATCAACTCCGATGCAGTCAAGAGATACTATGTATGATTCCATTTTCATATATACAATTGTATTTGTCATAATTTTGAAATGATGAGGGCATTTTATTTCTCTATCCAAACACTTTACCCATTGTTACCCCTTTTGAGCCTTATTGCATTATTCTTTCATACCCCTCTCTCGGAATTAATTATGAACAATGAAATGAAAAGAAAAGAAAAGAGAAGATTGAAAAAGAGAAAAAGAAAAAAGAGAATGAAAAAAGAAAAGAAAAAGAGAATGAAGAAAAATGAAAAAATGACGAAAAAAAAGAAGATATAGAAAAAAATATACAAAAGAAAAATACGAAAAAGTCAAATGACGAAGAAACCTTAGGGTACGAATTACATTTGACTTAATCCTGAAAGGGTACGTAGGCAGCCTCAATGAGGTTCAGTCACGACAGAAATAAAATCCAAGATTCCCCAAATATAGAAACTAGGGCAGAAGTTATGTTTTATGATTCCGAGAGTTGTAATTATTTTGAACCCACGTTTAAATTTTGAGCCTTCATACCTTTCTTTCTAAACCCATCCAAAAGCCACATTACGGTCCAAAGAAAGACCTTCTGATTGATTTCAAGAAAATGACAATACAACAGGAAGAAAGAGAAACACATCGGGGACAATACCCAGGAGTTTAAAGACAGAAAAATAAAGAAAAATAAAATGAGAGAGTCTTATCCGTGAAAACCCTCATGGGCACCATAAGGTGAATGTAATTTGAGAGATAAATAAATGAGAGAGTCTTATTGGTGAAAACCCTCACGGTCATCATAAAGCGAATGTGAGGCGAGAGAAAAATATATGAGAGAGTCTTATTGGTGAAAACCCTCACGGGCACCATAAGGCGAAAGTAAGGAATGACCTGATGAATAAAAATGTCAAAACAAACAAGGTTTGAGTTGATGAAAGCAGAAATTAAGTCAGCAAAATTTGATTGGACAGATTGGGCCGGATATTCAAATGCATGGCATGGTCAAAGGAATCAGCCTTCATACCCAGATAAGTTGTGTCTTTACTTCAAAATATCCTCACCCATGAAATTCAGGTCATTGCATTTCATTCTATTTGTTCAAAACCAGTTGCCAGTTGAAAGCTAGCTACCAGCTTCTCATGTTGGATGACATAATAATACTGGGTCCTTCAAAGGAAAAAAGAAAATAAAAACACATGGCGATCACATAAGCCAAAGGGAATAAAAGAGAAAAGAAACAAAAAGAAAAAAGCAAAATGGATCACAAGGAAGAATTGGAAAGACAGTCAGGAATAAGTTGCAAAGCAGTATGAAGCAAGATGAGGCAGACGGTGGGAGCAAGGCCAACAAGAATGCTAGTTGCTAACCATCATTTTATAACTAATAAATTGTTCACTGATTAAGATAGGGACAAAAGATTCAAATTCTTACTAATCACTTTAAAGTGAATGTGACCAATGTGGGAGAAAACAATAAAAAAGAAACAGCAATAAAGGAGAGAATCCATGATGGAGAACTCAATAATCAGAAACCTACCCGAACAACGAGGGACGTATTATCTTTTATTTTCAAAATTTACACCTAGGTATCAAACTGAGGGAATACTTTTCAGCATTTTTAATTTCTGTTCAGGCGCCCACGTTTATAACAAGGGAATATTTTTCTGCATTTTCATTTCTGTATCAGGCGCTCACCTGGATAACAAGGGAATATTTTTCTGCATATTCATTTCTGCATCAGGCGCCCACCTGGATAACGAGGGAATATTTTTCTGCATTTTCTTTTCTGCATCAGGCGCCTATCTGTATAACAAAGGAATGCTTTTCAGCATTTTCAATATTTGTTCAGGCGCCCACCTGTATAACAAGGGAATACTTTTCAGCATTTTCAATTTGGGTTCAGGCGCCCATCTGACAAGGGAATACTTTTCAGCATTTTTATTTCTGCATTAGGTGCCCACCTGGATAACAAGTGTAACGACCCGGCCCGTCGTTATGGGAATTACCACCCCTCTACCTTGCATTTACATATTTTATGCTTTTATACCAGTATTAGAGTATATCGGGTGAGTTAGGAGTGATTTGGGTTGAAAATGAAGCAAATAGCATGTTTGAAGGAAGCTTGAATATGGGAAGTCAACCTAGAGTTGACTATTGAGTTAGAGTGCTCGGAATCGGATTCTGATGATTCGACTAGTTTCGGGGGATCATTTATGACTTAGGAGAGCAATCGGAATTGAATTCGGAGGTCCGGTGTAGAATTAAGCTTGAATTGGCAAAGTGAGTATTTTGGCGAATTCCGGTTGATAGGTGAAATTTTGATCCGACGGTCGGAATGAAATTCTGAAATTTTTTGTAGCTCTGTTATGTCATTTTGGACTTGTGTGCAATATTTGAAGTCAATCGGACATGATTTGTAGGTTTCGGCATCGAAAATAGAAGTTGGAGGTTCTAAAGTTTTATAAAGCTTGGATTGGAGGTTGATTCATGATTTTAGCGTTGTTCGTTGTGATTTGAGGCCTCAAGCAAGTCCGTAATATATTATGAGACTTGTTAGTATACTTTGTTGGGATCCCATGAGGCTCGGATAAATTTTGGAACAAATTTTGGAAGATTTTTGCCGTTTTGAGCATAAATGTAATGATCCAAAGGTCTATTTTAGTTCTAGAGATTCAAATTTGATTTCGAGACTTCGAAAATTTAGATAATGAATTATAGGACTGATCTGGAAAGTTTTGTCTAATTTCATCAAGTCGCGATTGGCTTTTTGACGCGAAATGTGAATTAGTTGTTTAACGAGCAAATTTGATGTTGCACTGAGTAAATGAGATCCAAATTTAGTTTTGTTTGAACCACTGGATCCGTATCGCAATTACGGAGCCATAGGAAAAAGAATCGTTGAATTCCGAGTTCGTATGATGCAGTTAAAGCCATTTTACTGAAAATGGATGTGTGCTGCAATTTCTGTATTGCTGCTGCATTTTTCTGCAGCGTATGAATAGTAATTCCCATGCGTGAACAGTAACCGCGCCCGTTAACAGTGTCGACGTGCATGAACAGTACCCCGTGAACAGTGATTTCCGAAAAAAATCAGTGAGTTGATAAAAATCGATTTTGGGTCATTTTCCTACCATTTTTGATATTTTTCGAGGTCTTTCGATTGGGTTATGTTCCATTAGCCTATTTTGATATATTTGTGCTGATTTTGGCTAGTTTTGACGTGCGTGGATGCCGGTTCGAGGAGCTAAGGCGTCGCGGTCATGAGTTTTCGCTGGTTCGAGGTGGGTAATACTTGTAAATGATGTCCTGAGGGTTAGTAAACTCCGGACTTGCACATCTTAGTGCTCTGTTGAGGTGACTTGCACGCCGGATAACGGGCGTGGGGTAGAGCACCATTGGGGATTGTGACTCGGTCCGTCCCGCGTAATAAATAACAACACCTAATTGTTTGAAATGAAATTGACGCCTCAATAAAGATATTAATTATCATGTTTGGGCTTCGTGCCGATTATTTGAATTCTTCAGGGATTGGTATAATTGTCTTGATAATACTGTGCATATTTTTATCTAAATTTAAGGTTTTAAATGGTATTTTGCTATTCAGCATTTTTATAAGGTTATGAAAAACTTGCACAAGGTCTTAATGACATTTTTAGCTGTGAGCTAATATGATACTGTTGCCCGAGGGGCTTTCTTGATTATTTGTTAGACTGATTGGGGCCGAGGGCCATATGTTAGGTTATGACGATTTATGTCAGCATATGCATACATATGCACGGATCGGACTGCACGCCGCAGTGGTATATGGATCGGGTTGCGCGCCGCAACAGGTGTGATATTGATATTGCGCTTGGGCTGTAGGAGCCCCTCCGGAGTCTAAACCCCCACAGTGAGCGCGAGCGCCTTTGCATAGATCGGGCTGTACGCCACAGTGTCATATGCACTGCATGGCATACATACATTGGTTTATGTGTACTACGTGTCATAACATTTAGCACTCATACATTATTGGCACACATGCATTATTTGCCTTATTGACCAGATCTCCTGGTGGAAATTGTTAAGGAGTGCTGAGCCCGAGGGGCTGATTTGAGTGCGGACTTGCACTGCTTGAGATTGTACCAGGTATTGGTATGTTATCATGAAAGAAAGAAGCTACAAATTGAGATTTCTGAATAATCTACTCACATATGATGGAAAGGAATAAAAGTAGTTCCGTTTTGTGTAGCATAAGATAGTGCCTTGCGTGGTTTTCTTCCCTTCAGCATTATTTACTTTTATTATTGTTGAGTTGGAAGTACTCACACCCGACTCCCTGCACCTTGTGTGCAAATCCAGGTATATCACAGCAGAGCTGATTCTATTGCGGCTCGGGAGTGCTTTTGGACAGTCGAGGTAGCTGCCAGCGTTCGTAGGACCTGATTCTCCAGTTTGTCTATATTTTTGTTCTGACCATCCCACACTTGTGCACAGTTATATTCACTATTTACACTTTGTATACTCTGTAGAGGCTCATGACTCATGACCCCTGGTCCTTGGGGAGTTGTTATTGTTTTTGGGATGTGATCCCTATACTTGGTTATTCCATTATTGTTGTTCTATTTTTGTTTATGCCTAAAATTGTTTAAGTGAGCTAATAGCTCTGTGTTTCTGTTGATTGGTCGGGCTGGTCTAGCAGTGTGCTGGGCGCCATTATGACCGGGTTTGGGGTCGTGACAAGTTGGTATCAGAGCCTAGGTTACTAGGCCTCATGAGTCTTGAGCCGGTTGGTAGAGTCTTGTGGATCGGTACAGGGATGCCTGTACTTATCCTCGGGAGGCTGCAAACCTTTAGGAAACACTTCACATTTCTTGGAATTCTTATCGTGCGTACTTGATTCAGTTTGAGATATGATTCTTGAGATTCCTTTCACACGTCTGTATGCGCACTCGAGCGCACAGTAACATGATTACCTTGATGGCTTGTGATTCCCCGATCGAGGGGCGAGATATAATCTTTGTAAGTTTATGTTGGGCCAGTCGGGAGGACTTGAGGCCAGATCTTTGTCTATGACATGACCACCAAAGTGCTGATTTTACAAACTGCTATTATGAAGTTTCATGTGATCAGTATTGTTCCTAACTGTGGAAATGGTAGCTTAATAATGTACGAGCTGTCAGGTGTTAGATCCTTATTGTAATCTGTTGTGTAGCCCCGAGCTTTGGGCGTGGTGAATATTTATCATATCTCTTAGTTGGAAGGTAAAGTGCCTTACGTGTAGTAAAACGAGTTTAGACTCAGGAAGACTAAAGTAATTATGCTATGTGTATCCTGGTGGAAGGTGTTGTACTGAAATACTAGGTTGAGGCAAGTAAGTGGGTTGATTCTGATGTGTAATTGAAGGGTATTTGATATATGTTATGATTCGAGCAGGTGCAACGCATGCCCATTGTAACGACCCGGCCGGTCGTTATGGAAACTTACGCCAAGATCCCCAATTTAACTATTTCCCTAAGTTCATTACTGCTATTGTGGTTTGCCGGGAGAGTCGGTTCTGAAATTTGGAGCATTTTGGGATACTTAGTCCCTAAATGAGAACTTTAAAGTTAGAAAATGGTTCGTAGTCAAAACAGTGTTAAGACGACCTCGGAACAGAAATCCGATGGTTCCATTAGACCCGTTAGGTGATTTCAGGGTTGGGAGCGCGTTCGGAATGTATTTTGGAGGTCTGTAGCTCAATTAGGCTTGAAATGTCGAAGTTTGAAATTTTGGCGAATCCGAACGATAGGTAAGATTTTGATCCGGGGGTCGGAATGAAATTCCGACTATTTCTATAGCTTCGTTATGTGATTTTGGATATGTTCGCAAATTTTTAGGTCATCCGGACGTCGTTTGGTCGGGTTTTAGATCGAATGTGCAATTCGGAAAGTTTTAAGAAATTTAGGCTTGAATTCGATGTGAATTATGGGTTTTGATGTTGTTAGACGTGTTTTTATGATTGAAATAAGTTCGTATCGTGTTTTGGAGTATATTGGTGGTTTTCGTTGGGGTTCCGGGAGCCTCGGGATGAATTCGGGGGTCCAAATGGACCAATTTGTGCCAAAAGGCACTGCTGTTTCTGTTGCAATAATTGCAGAGCAATTTTGCTCTCGGCGATCACGAAGATGGCCATACGATCGCGTAAGGGAAAAACCCTGAGCTCTGCGATCGCGAAGTGAGGCGTGCGATCGCATAAGTCTGGGAGTTGAAGCATCGCGATTGCGTGAGGTAGTATGCGATAGCGTAGGGTAGTTTGGGGAGCCGGCCGAGTTTGTTCTTCGCGATCACATTCATGTCATTGCGATCTCGTAGGGTCGCTAAGTTGTTCACTGTGATCGCGTCCAGGACCACGCGATCGCGTAGAGGAAAAATAGGCCGCACATGATTTTGTGCATCGCGATCGCAAGCCCAGTGATGCGATCACGTAGAGTTAATTGGCCTGGCAGCGACTTTAAGTCCAGAACATTTCAGTCGCGGCCTAACACACAAAAACCGCCATTGTTGAGCTCCAAGAGAGGAAATTCAAGGGGAAACGCTGGGATATCATCGGGAAATCATCGGGGGTAAGTTTCTTGATCTTAATTCGCTAGTTTATCATGAAATCCGCGATTATTTCACTGAAAATGGGGGATTAAAGGTGGGTTTGAGCCCTAGGCCTAAATTTTAGGAAATCTTTGATTTGGATGGGCAAACGAAGTCCGATTTCGATAAATTTTATATGCACGGACTCGTATTGAGATAAGGAACCCGAATATATAATTTTCATGATTTTTAGATAAGCGTACCGAAAGTCAGGTTTTGGCAACTTGGGGGTTTTGGTGTATTTTGAGTTGTTTTGATTGGGTAATGCCCAATTGGCCTATTTTGATGTGACTCTATTGATTTTTATCAGATATTATACCTATGGAGGCCGACATTCGCGGCAAGAGAGTTGTTTCTTAGCATTTTTGTACCGGAGTTGAGGTAAGTGGCTTGTCTAACCTCGTGTGGGGAATTTTTCACCCCTAGGATATTATGTGATAGTTTAAATGCCTTGTACGCGAGGTGACGGGCGTGTACACGCGCTGGTTGTTGTGACACACTCTTTACTTGAATTGTTCGATTTGTGATATTCCTGCTCTTAGCTGATAAAAGCGTTACTTTTACCCGGAATTAGTAGAAAAGCATGATTTACTAGGATTCAACATGTTTAATTGTTTAGTTGACTTACTTGAACTTCTTGATAAATTATCGGCACTAGCTTCGGTGAAGTTGTAATTAAACATATTATACTCTCCCTGTGTGTTTTCTTTAATTGCTGTGTTGGTAGGGACTGCGTGTTCTATTCCCGGAGATCCTTGAGTTATTGGTAGGGACTACGGGTTCGATTCCCGGAGATCCCGAGTTATTGGTAGGGACTGCGGGTTCGATTCCCGCAGATCCTGAGTTATTGGTAGGGACTGCGGGTTCGATTCCCGGAGATCCTGAGTTATTGGTAGAGACTGCGGGTTCGATTCCCGGAGATCCCGAGTTATTGGTAGGTACTGCAGGTTCGATTCCCGGAGATCCTGAGTTATTGGTAGGGACTGTGGGTTCGATTCTCGGAGATCCTGAGTTATTGGTAGGGACTGCGGGTTCGATTCCCGGAGATCCTGAGTTATTGATTGAGTTTGTTACTTATTGTTATTTAATTGTAGACGGTTGCAGTGATCACTTATTTGTCGTTATTTTGGAATTATTATCATTTAAACTGCTTATTGTTGTTATTATCATTATATTATTGTTCTCTCAGTAGGGCCCTGACCTTCCTCGTCACTACTCCATCGAGGTTAGGCTTGGCACTTACTGAGTACCGTCGTGGTGTACTCATGCTACTCTTCTGCACACTTTTGTTGTGCAGATCCAGGTACATCGGGACAGGCTCATATTAGGTGGTTCAGCAGCATTTTGGGAGACCTCGAGGTATGATCTGCTACGTCCGCGGATCCGGAGGCCTTCCTTCTATTCTATTAGTGCTAGTAGATGTTTTTCCTTCATTCCATTGTTAGATACTCTTTACACATAGAGCTACAGTTGTATGCTCTCTTTTAGTCTGTGTTACCCGTGGGATTACGGATCTTGGTGGTGTATTATACCGTGTATTTGACGGGTGTATGTGCCAAGCGGCACGAATTACAATCATTTTATCTTATTTTTCGCTAATTCTTATTAAATGTTCATAAACTGGTATATTCCGCAACGTGTTAGGCTTACCTAGTCATGGGGACTGGGTGCCATCACGACATGTTCATGATTGGTGAACTAGGGTCGTGACAAGTTGGTATCAGAGCTCTAGGTTCGTAGGAGTCACGGGACACAGACCTGTTACTTAGATTCTCGCCGATCGATATGGAGACGTCTGTATTTATCTAGGAGGGGTTATGTAACTGTTTAGGAAATTCTTCAATTCTTTGAATTCCTTATCGTGCGCCATTTATTCAGTTGGAGCCTATGTCATATGTTCTTTTGCATCCACTCGTGTATTGAAATTGCGCACTCTGTATCAAGTATGCGCCGGCGGTTTGTGATGCTATAGAGGGATTTCAAGGGAGTCAAGAATTTACTCAACTATTGTTACCGTGTGTCATCCATATCGATAATGCAAGAAATTGAGAGATCTTCAATTGTGGACATGGGGGTGCACTAGGTTCCGACATTCGATTGATAAGTACGGTCTTGAGAAGGTTTACTTAACTGCCTAATCGTCACAATAATGGTAGAATCACAACGTGGATGTAGATCTAAAGATAGTTAGTGGTAATAAAGACTATATGGTTCATATGAGATATCTATTTAGTGAAGGATTCAGCCAGCGGAGATACTGGGGGGAAAGAGTGTAACTATCTTAAGAATGACATGTACCAAACGAATGTCTTGGGCTGTCTTATGATGAAGATGTACAAATGATAAAGGCTATTGTCATGGATTAGGAAGATGTATCTTAAGGCTTCGTGCCAAGTGAAAGGATTTCACTATCAACGATCAAATTATGGTTCATGTGTCATATCGGATTTGGCCTGCGATGTATTTAGGTGCTATTCAAAGAGTTCTTGAAAACTTGCGGATGGGCAAGAGTTGAGGCTCGTATGGTATGATGTTGGGACTTTTGATGTTCCTGTGTCCCTAATAAACTCTTCATTTCATTAGCAGCAGGGAAAAGCTTCGACAAAGGCTACATGGTGCTTCGTAGGCGTGTGAGAATCACAGTATGTTTTAAGATGTCATTGGTAGAGAATGCTCGGTGCATGGAGCGGGATGAATGTTTGGTTGTATTGGAATGAGGTCATACCCTATGGTGTCAGAGTGGTAACAGAGCACAGGTGGTTATATTCATTGGATCAAGTGAGTTGCAGTTGAATAATAGTAAATGACTTGAGAGAATGGTTCTAATGTGTTCGAGAGTCGTGTAATAGTGGCTTTGGGCTAAGTGGGAGAGTCCCACCGCTTACGATCGCATGGTTAATTACCTGTGTGAATTCTGGATACTAGCGTATTATTGTGTTATTGCAGCCACGGGAAAGGACCATGTGTGGTAATTTGAGTATATGTATTGTTGAATGCATGTTATGGTTAGCCATACTGGCTCATGTTCAAACTTGAGGGAAGATTCATGATTTACGCCTCGTATAGGTGCGGGTTGCGAGGGAAGTGGTTCCGCTGGGGGCTTTATCAAGAGGGTATTCATATGTTATAAGATTCAGTAGAGTTGGTTGCATACTAGGGCAAGTCAGGACCGGATGGCTCTCAATAGCGGTCCTATTGAATTCAAGAGGTAACGTGTGGTGCCTGATAATTCTTAGTCTATAAGTACAGTTGAGGCTCAAGCTTTTGAAGCAACTTATGAAGAAAGGCACAAAATGTTCTATGATGTTATGATTTGTGGTGTAGCATTTGAGAGACATGAAATGGTCGTCGTTCTCGAGATAGCATGGCCTCATGATTTAAGGTCACTTGGGGTAAGTGCGGTTAGAATAAGTTAGGTATTGAAGGGAGATATTAACATTTCTAAGGCAATCCAGGGTAAACTGGAAGGAAGTAGATTGATTAGCCATAGTTGAGTTGGCATATTGATATCAATGATCGGTTCATGCAACGTGATCGACTTACGCCTGTGATTTGTGGCGGTGCATTTGAGACTTGTCGGCCGCAGTGATTGATGTTATTCTGAAGTGTTCGTCTGTTAGGGGCCTGTTATGAGTAGGCAGACCTCTGAAAGGGTTATGGTGGCTTGGACCACTACTTAGAGATTGGCATATTCGATTGTTATGAGAATTCGCCTGTATGTTGCTATAGTTGTCCTAAAATGAGTTAAATGGAAGGTCTTATGTGATGGAGTATTTGCCTATCGTCAGTTCTAGAGTTGTGATGGAAATCGTGTCTATCGTATATCGGCACATGAGGTGCAGTGAGTGGTTTGGAATTTAAAGTAAGAACCAAGGTCGCAGTTGGGTCAATGAATGTGATATAAAGAGCTCGGATGAGCAGGAAAGGAGTTTCAGTGTTTGAGTAAGATGGGTATTAGCATCAGTATCATTTGAGGTCGGTGTTCTATGAGAAAGGCTTTGCATCCCGGTTAGGGACTCCTGATCGCTTTTCGGTGTTAGTGCAGCCGGTGGGTTGAATGTGCAGGCCCGTTTAATTATTCGGAAGATGGTGGGAGCTTGACCCACAAGAAGATTGTATAGCTGTGACATGTAGTCACTTGATTGGTTAGAAATTTAAACCAGTATGAGGATTTTGGTGATATTATCCATTTGAGAATTTATGCCTGGAGGGCACTCTGCTTATTGGGTTATAGACCTGTGAAATATTATTGACTTAGCTTGGCACGACCAGAATAGACTTAAGGTCGGTGGATAGATTTAAATGTGGAAGTGAGCCTTGCGTCAGGCCGGTTATGTTTCTTCCAGCAATGCGCCCTTTATGGAGGGATAGTCGCGGTCTTATTTCGCGGTTAGTTAATTCATGTAAAGATATATTGCGCCGTATGAGTGTGAGACGGCTTGGTAAGTTCCTTATGTGTAGAGATTCCGCTCAGTGGTGACGTTATATGAGCATGATGGCTCTTGAGACTTAGATCTTATATCGCACCTCAGTTGTGCTTGAGTTTGTAGCCTATAGCGCTATATGTTTCATTGTGTCTGATATCATGCACCTTAGCGTGCTTATGAACGATATTCTATATTTTGATGTGACGAGCTATTCAGCTCGACATATGACTCCTTGTATGAGTCTATATTGTTGGAATCGGGTGGCACGCCGACATGGTTATATTGTTGGGATCGGGTGGCACGCCGCCATGGTTATATTGTTGGATTGGGTGGCACGCCGCCATGGGTATATTGCTGGGGTCGGGTTGCACGCTGCAGCAATGTGATGTTTATTTCAGTGTCTATAATTGCTTTTGTGTGTTCTGTTTCCTATTTTTCTGAGGAGGTCCATGTTAGTGTGAGAGTTGAATAGTTCTCTCTAGTGTTCGCCTTCCTTTTATATCACGTACGAATTAGTAGCCTACTGGCACATTGTGTCATCATGTGGGACTTTTGATTATGTCTGAGGTGGCTTATCGCCTGAGCAGTTCATACTGGATGAGATGAAATTATGGGATTTGGGATCAGTTCAAACTGATTATATAAGGTATATTATAGAGGAAAAGATCATCCTCTGGTTTAGGATGAGGAAATGGATCTTATTAGGAGTATAGACCCAATGAATTGTTGATTCATTAGTTGGTTATAGATATCAGCACATCTCTTCTGTCGTGTCAGTATTGTAAAAGTTAGAATGAGACCTATGTAGATCATGAGGTGCAATGCGAGCACCTGATTTGTTGAATTTTTGGCTAATTTGGTCATAAAATATTATCGTGGTCCTGTGGATTTTGTGTTGCAAGGTAAGAATCCAACAAGGTTATGCAGTCATGTTTGAGGATGTCGTTTGAGGAATATTGAGTGATCTCTTGGTGAAAATAAGCCTGACATAGAATTCCGGATGTTGGAATTAGGATCCAAGACTTAATTGTTTGAACAAGAGGGAATATCTTCAGATTATATCAGGCTAATGTGCTCAGCTGAGTCCTAGATTTATTGGCATTTTGAGATTTTGAGGCGTGTTGGGGAGGTTGATTATGAGTTGGCCTCACCTCCCAGTCTAGCCGGAGTTCACCTCTTATTTCATGTCTCCATGCTCTGGGGATACAATGGTGACCCGTCGCATGTGTTGGATTTCACTTATGTTCAGCTAGACAAGGATATGTCTTATGTTGAGGAGCCAGTAGCCATTCTAGACAGGCAGGTCAGAAAGCTAAGGTCAAAGAACATCGCTTCGGTAAAGGTTCAGTGGCGGGGCCGGCCGGTCGAGGAGGCGACTTGGGAGACCGAGCAGGATATGCGCAGCCAGTACCCTCATCTTTTCACTACTCCAGGTATGTTTTCTATGCTCATTCGAGGACGAATGAATCTTTTAAGTGTGGGAAGATGTAACGACCCGGCCGGTCGTTTTGGAAAATTACGCCCCGATCCCCAATTTAATTGTTTCCCTAAGTTCATTTCTGCTATTGTGGTTTGCCAGGAGAGTCGATTCTGAAATTTGGAGCATTTTGGGACACTTAGTCCCTAAATGAGAACTTTAAAGTTAGAAAATGGTTCGTAGTCGGAACAGTGTTAAGACGACCTCGAAACGGAAATCTGATGGTTCCATTAGCCTTCGTTAGGTGATTTCAGGGTTGGGAGCGTGTTCAGAATGTATTTTGGAGGTCCGTAGCTCAATTAGGCTTGAAATGCCGAAGTTTGAAATTTTGGCGAATCCGAACGATAGGTGAGATTTTGATCCGGGGGTCGTAACGGAATTCCGAAAATTTCTGTAGCTTCGTTATGTGATTTTGGATATGTTCGCAAATTTTCAGGTCATTCGGACGTCATTTGGTCGGGTTTTAGATCGAATGTGCAATTCGGAAAGTTTTAAGACATTTAGGCTTGAATTCGATGTGAATTATGGGTATTGATGTTGTTAGACGTGTTTGTATGATTGGAATAAGTTCGTATCGTGTTTTGGAGTATGTTGGTGGTTTTCGTTGGGGTCCCGGGAGCCTAGGGATGAATTCGGGGGTCCAAACGGACCAATTTGTGCCAAAAGGCACTGCTGTTTCTGTTGCAATAATTGCAGAGAAATTTTGCTCTCCGCGATTGCGGAGATAGCCATGCGATTGCGTAAGGAAAAAACTCTGAGCTCTCCGATTGCGAAGTGAGGCGTGCGATCACGTAAGTCTGGGAGTTTAAGCATCATGATCGCATGAGGTAGTGTGCGATCGCGTAGGGTAGTTTGGGGAGCCGGCCGAGTTTGTTCTTTGCGATCGCGTTCATGTCATTGCGATCGCGTAGGGTCTCTAAGTTGTTCACTGCGATCGCGTCCAGGACCACGCGATCGCGTAGAAGAAAAATAGGCCGCCCAGGATTTTGTGCATAGCGATCGCAAGCCCAGTGCTGCGATCGCGTAGAGTTAATTGGCCTGGTAGTGACTTTAAGTCCATAACATTTCAGTCGCGGCCTAACACACAAAAACCACCATTGTTGAGCTCCAAGAGAGGAAATTGAAGGGTAAACGCTGGGATATCATTGGGAAATCATCGGGGGTAAGTTTCTTGACCTTAATTCGCTAGTTTATCATGAAATCTGTGATTATTTCACTGAAAATGGGGGATTAAAGGTGGGTTTGAGTCATAGGCCTAAATTTTAGGAAATCTTTGATTTGGATGGGCAACCGAAGTCCGATTTCGATAAAGTTTATTTGCACGGACTCGTATTGAGATATGGAACCCGAATATATAATTTTCGTGATTTTTCGATAAGCGTACCAAAAGTAAGATTTTGGCAACTTGGGGGTTTTGGTGTATTTTGAGTTGTTTTGATTGGGTAATGCCCAATTGTCCTATTTTGATGTGACTCTATTGATTTTTATCAGATACTACACCTGTGGAAGCCGACGTTCGCGGCAAGAGAGTTGTTTCTTAGCGGTTTTGTACCGGAGTTGAGGTAAGTGGCTTGTCTAACCTCGTGTGGGGAAATTTTCACCCCTAGGATATTATGTGATAGTTTAAATGCCTTGTATGCGAGGTGACGGGCGTGTACATGCACTGGTTGTTGTAACGCACTCTTTACTTGAATAGTCCGATTTGTGATATTCTTGTTCTTAGCTGATAAAAGCGTTACTTTTACCCGGTATTAGTAGAAAAGCATGATTTACTAGGATTCAACATGTTTAATTGTTTAGTTGACTTACTTGAACTTCTTGATAAATTGTTGGCACTAGCTTTGATGAAGTTGTTATTAAACATATTATACTCTCCTGGTGTGTTTTCTTTAATTGCTATGTTGGTAGGGACTGCGGGTTCGATTCCCGGAAATCCTGAGTTATTGGTAGGGACTGCGGGTTCGATTCCCGGAGATCCTGAGTTATTTGTAGGGAGTGCGGGTTCGATTCCCGGAGATCCTGAGTTATTGGTAGGGACTGCGGGTTCGATTCCCGGAGATCCTGAGTTATTGGTAGGGACTGCGGGTTTGATTCCGGGAGATCCTGAGTTATTGGTAGGGACTGAGGGATCGATTCCCGGAGATCCTGAGTTATTGGTAGGGACTGCGGGTTCGATTCCCGGAGATCCCGAGTTATTGGTAGGGACTGCGGGTTCGATTCCCGGAGATCCCGAGTTATTGGTAGGAACTGCGGGTTCGATTCCCGGAGATCCTGAGTTATATGGACTGTGGGTTCGATTCCCGGAGATCCTGAGCTATTGATATATTATTGAGACATGGGCTGCGGGTTCGATTCCCGGAGACCCAGGGGTACTGTTGATGGGACTGTGGGTTCATGAGTTATTGGTAGGGACTGCGGGTTCGATTCCCGGAGATCCTGAGTTATTGATTGAGTTTGTTACTTGTTGTTATTTAATCGTAGATGGTTGCAGTGATCACTTTATTGTCGTTATTTCGAAATTATTATTATTTAAACTGCTTATTGTTGTTATTATCATTATATTATTGTTCTCTCTGTAGGGCCCTGACCTTCCTCGTCACTACTCCATCGAGGTTAGGCTTGGCACTTACTGAGTACCGCCATGGTGTACTCATGCTACTCTTCTGCACACTTTTGTTGTGCAGATCCAGGTACATCAGGGAAGGCTCATACTAGGTGATTCCGCAGCTTTCAGGGAGACCTCGAGGTATGATCTGCTACGTCCGCGGATCCGGAGGCCTTCCTTCTATTCTATTAGTTCTAGTAGGTGTTTTTCCTTCATTCCATTATTAGATACTCTTTACACATAGAGCTACAGTTGTATGTTCTCTTTTAGTCTGTGTTACCCGTGGGATTCTGGATCTTGGTGGTGTATTATACCGTGTATTTGACGGGTGAATGTGCCAAGCGGCACGGAATACAATCCTTTTATCTTATTTTCCGCTAATTCTTATTAAATGTTCATAAACTGGTATATTCCGCAACATGTTTGGCTTACCTAGTCATGGGGACTGGGTGCCATCACGACATGTTCATGATTGGTGAACTAGGGTCGTGACACCCATGTATCAATTTTGATAGTATAACTTGTATAGTGTTGAGATTAATGTTGTTGATATACATTGCGATGTCTTGTTGAGTTATGGATGTATTGTTAGAATGGTTTGGTGATTCTCTGGCAGGTGGATAGGCCAAATTACAAAGGAAACTCTGCCGAAATTTTTAGAAAATTTGGGACTTAGAAAGATTTCTGTCACCTAAAGAAAGTGGGCTTATTGGTGGTGTGTGTATAAATGCAAGAATTGCAGAAGGGTTAAGGTCTTTGATGATTCGAGTCTCTGTCAAGGCTTATAAATGACTTGAGTTTAATCTCATTGTAACATTTCGGCATCACTTGAATAATAATGATATGAGTAGTTAAAAGTGCTTTGATGAATGGCTTCGAGCCAAGTTGGGGAGGTTACTATTAAATAACTAATTGCATGGTTGTGTGCTATGTGGGCACTGTCTTTAAGTATGTTGGGAAAATTCTGACAAGGTTATGGTGCTTCGTAGATGTGAAGAAATACTAGGATGTTTTGAACTATTGTTGGTAAAGAATATTCACCGTATAGGAAAGAAAGATAGCTGATTGTATCTGTAAGTAATCATGTTCTACGATGTCGGAGTTCTAACAAAACACGAGTGGTTCTACCCAATAGGACAGTTGAATTACAGTTGAATAAGGGTGAATGATGCCCGAGAATGGTTTTGCAGTGTTCAAGATTTTGCTTGTAACAGTCAGGTGCCTTAAGATTGTGTATGTGGCTAAAGATGGCGGTTTCGTTAGAAAAGATCAAGGCTTGTGTTATATCATGTGAATGATGGGATTCTATGTATCCGTATTGGAAAGTAATGATAACAAATTCAAAAAAATCGCTGGAAGTTCTTCAAAATAAGTATTGTAGAAGGTGGTACTCGGGTAAACATCTGAGAGAGTATTCAGCGGCCCGTGAGCCTTCGACCGTGTGGTCTTGTGTACGAGTCTTGTGTGGTAAAAAGGGTTGAGGCATTGTCGTGCTACAGTAAAGACTAATATGAAATTAAAGATGAATCAAAAAGGAAACTGGGTAAATGGAACAACTTGTTAATAAACCAGAATGGTATGAAAAGGAATACGATTAATTCCTGGTATGTGGTTGAAGTAATGAGTCTTGCGAATATGGTGCTGCAAAGCTCTTGAGTGTTGTCAGTTGTGTAACTTGATATGGGTATAAGGACTCAGTCCTGGCAGTTTAACTTATGCAATGTAATTGGGAGAAAGAGTTTATGATGTGTTTTACCGTGGTTTGAAAATGAGTGCATTTTTTCTGTTGATATGCAAGGCTTGGAATGGGTAATGAGTTTTCTCTATATGGGATCATGAAAGTCCTTGACTAGTTAAGTGCGGCGATGTTTGCGGCGGAGGTAACGGATATGAATTTCCATGTTGTCTTAGTGTGATATGGTATACGCGATGTGTTATGGAAAGTTGATAATGGTATATTCAAGGTTTTGAGATCAGTTCATAATATATGGGAAGTCAATAAAATTATTGAGCAGCGCGGACAGCTCCAGGTGATTTAAGAATCGATCTTTCTGATGATTTAATAAAATGGTACTGCTATTCTAGTAATTTGGCAGGGTATATGGTGCAAAAGGACAAGGTAATGTAAATTGATAATATCTAGTGGTATGGTGGTATTTTCTTGTTGGATCGACTATAATAATTGAGTCGTTGATGGCATAGTGAAATTCCTGAATGGATTTCGTGGTATGAATGGGCGCTTGATGTGCGTTATGTATTCGTACGGTGGAATACAGAATCAGGCATAGTGATTTATATGTTATATATGTGTTGGAGACTTGAAGTTCTTGTTAGTCCGCCTATGCGGTGGTTGAATATCGTGTGTATCGGCACCGTTTAGCAATCATCGGAAATTAGAAGCTCCAATGGCTCTCTCTTAGCTTGATATGATGAATTTGGGTTATGATACCTTATTTCACACTGGTTGACATAAGTCAGGTCTTCTAGACTAATGTGATATGGACTATGTCGGAAAATGGCACAAATTGCGTAGTAGAGAGCATCCGAGTATGTACCCACAGCGGACGGCTGGTAGGTATCGCTTTGTCAGTTGGGCCTTTGTGGCGGATGTCGGTGTAGAGGTATCTACCATTGATTCAGTTCCGGTATTGAGGAACGTTGTCGGATGCTTTTCATGTGGCCGAGCTTGAGGCTATATAGATGTTTGTTGTAATGAGCAACTTGACTCGATGTGCATTTCCTTTTTGCGAGATTTATGCGTGGATCGGGTGGCATGCCGCCACAGGTATGGTATCTGGATCGGGTGGCACGCCGCCACGGGTATGTTATTGGAGCGAGTTGCACGCCGCAATAGTGTAATGTGAAAATAAAGTTAGTTATATGTTACCTAGTATACAATACCTCCTGGCTTCTGAGGAAAAGTCCGTATTGAGCATCGCTCGGCGAATGGCACATTGGTTGTGTCCTTTCAGGATTCGATAGCGTATATCATTGTATCACCGTGGGTGAGGTTGATTGATGGGTTCAGACCTAGATCTGTGTGTGGCTGACCGTTTTGAGCTTGGTAACGGGAGGTGCTTCAGGAGTAATAATGTTGGGATGGAATCACGAATCGTGGCAAGACCACGTGATGTTATGACCTCTCGAGGAGGATTCAGGTACTCTATTTCTATAATGCGAGACGCGATCTCAATTCTATGTTATGATGGCACAGAGGAATTGAATTGCACCTCTTTTGCTGGAGACAGTTGTCATGATTTGAGTTGTCATGATTCGAGTGTGTTCAGACATTTCTATTGGAGCCCATGTTGTGCTCATCGTGGCTTAGGCCGGTATTGAGGTGTCATATGTAAGGCCCGTAAAATTTTTGTGCATAAAACCTAGTAGTTGTGGTGTCATGGTCCGAATAATGTGTTAGGAATGCGTAGAATTCTTCGCGGCGAGCTTGCTCGCCGCGGTTCGGACCCTTGGTAATGATTTAAGTTTCAAAATGTAGAATAAAATTTTTCCAGAAAAATGTCAATCTGCGGTGCACTTTTGCGACCGCAGAATCAATATGCGGTCCGCATAGTGACCGCAAATCGTTCCAAAGAGTTGCCCAAAATTGTGTCCAATGTGCGGTCGATATGCGATCGCATGTCAATCTGCGGTGCACTTTTGCGACCGCGGAATCAACATGCGGTCCGCATAGTGACCGCAAATCGTTCCAGAGCCTGCGTAATTTTTTGAGCCATTCTGCGGCCACTATGCGGACCGCATGTTGATTCTGCGGTCGCATAGTGACCGCATATTTGACCCCGGCCCAGATTTTTGTAACATTTTGACCCGATCTCTTCTTTAATATAACACACTTCTTCATCATTTTATCATATCATCTTACCAAAATTAGAGAGAGAAGTTCTTCATCTTCAAAGATTGTTCCAACTACTTAATTCCAAGGGATCCTAGGGCAAGGATTCAACTCCCCCAATATTTTCAAGGTAAAAACCCTAACTATTTTCTTTGATTTTCAGTTTTAATTGGGTAAAGAGAGGTTTGCATATAATAGCTTTTAAAAATAGAATTTTTACACTCATGCATGATTATTTAACTTGATTTCTAGTAAAAAGAAGTGAGTAGAAGTAAGAGTCTTCAAGAACAAGGTTGGCAAGAGTAGGATATCTTGGGTAAGCATAAAGTAGGAAGTTAACGGAAGAAAACTCATCACCAGGTATGTATGGCTAATTTTGATTCTTGTGAAATCGCCTATATGTGTGAAGTTTGTTTGTTTCGTGTTAAATTGACAAATTGTGTGAAATTCTTGATGTTGTTGTTGGATATTCAAAGTTTGTTGTCGAGCTATGAGTGATGTAAAATGAGAGTTTAATTTGGCAAAAGAATTGTGAATAATGACTATGATGGCCTATATGGCACCTTGTGGAAAAACAAACGAAACACTTGAGAATTGGTTTATTGTGGAAAGAGATGAAACACTTGAATTGTGGAAATATTGTAACATGGTTGTGATATTGAATTGAGAAGAAATTGAGAACATGAACCAATGTGTAAGTTGCTTATTTGAACTTGTTGAAATTGTGTGTAGTACCTTATCTGCTGTTTGAAATTGTTGTGTTTTCAACTGTAAGGCGGGGTCGTGTTGCGTGCCATAACGTGGGGAAATAAGGTGTGGGTTGGGGTGATAAGGGTGGCCGAGGTAATAAGGGTGGTCGGGGGCAATAAGGATGGAAAGCGATCGAAATCGCCATTGAAAATTGATACAAAAATCAATAATGTGAAATTGTGAAAGGAGACAGCAGGAGAGTTTGCAACCTGTGGGGCACCGATTGCCCCTTTGTTTGACTACTTGTGCTTTACGTGATTGATTGGTTATTGTTAAATTGGTTGATTGTAGAAAGTGCTTTGTGTGAGAATTATTTGAAATGAGGAAAATGTGGAAACATGGTTGGTTGGCTTAATTAATTGTTGATGTAATTTAATGGCTTGAGTTTACTTGGGACAAAGTTTGTCCATACATACCAGTACAATTCAAGTGTACTGACGTCCCTTTTGCCGGGGGCGCTACATTCGTGTCATGATTGTAGGTGGATCAGTAGCAGGCACTTCAGCTCATCGGCAGTAGTATCTTTCATCCTCCACTGCCCGTTTTTGGTGAGCCCCTTTCTTCCTCGGGGCCTTGTGTGGTTCTTGCCACTTCGGTTTGGATTTCATTTTGGTTTTGAAAGGTATAGCCGAAGCCTTGTTACCGGCAAGTATTGTATTTCCCTTTTTGTATCCTAGAGGCTCCATAGACATGTAAACTGTGGGATTGTGACCTATGTATATGTATGGGGCGTTGTAAATATAAATTATGAACTTGTTAGTGAATTAATCACATGGTTATGTTTATGCATTATGAAATCAGTCATTATGATTAGTAATATATTTGGTTAATGAGAAACAGTCAACACAGGGGTAACGCGTGGGAATGAAAGGCACCCAGGTCCGCTTGACTGGGGCAACCCGGTCAGGCGCCGGTCATGTCCCTCGATTTGGGGCGTGACAAACTTGGTATCCAGAGCTTAAGGTTTTAAAGTGTCCTAGGATGTCTCGGAGCCATGTCTAGTAGTGCCCTTCTTATAGGTGTGTTGTCGACCACATCATATAAGTAGGGGGCTACACGGGCATTTAGGAATTTACCTACTTCTTTGATAATCTATATCGTGCGGTAAAGTGCAATGTGGAGATATCTATGTCTAATTCGTGCCTTGTTCCCAAATTTTCAGAATATGGCACCTAAGAAGAAGGCTAGACTCGGCCTTAGGGCCAATGTCGACCCAAGTGCAGCTGTTAATCATGTACCCGATGCCGTGGGAGAGAATGACCCACCAGTCCCGAATTTGCCTGGCCCATCTGTTCAAAACCCAAGTGTCCCTATTCCAGCCGCGGCAGAGGATGCCACCATTCCTCCTGCCGGTGTTCCTGACTCAGATACAGTTCCCGCTTCGGGCTCTGGTATCTCTAATGAAGAACTTAGGGGAGCCATCCATATGTTAACACGGTTAGTGGCCGCCCAGGCCCAGAGATCCCATGATGCCCCTGCATCCTCCAGCGGACAGGGAGATTCCTTTGGCTCCAGAGTCCATCAATTCTTGCGATTGGCCCCTCCAGAATTTTCAGGTACCGATCCAGAGGCTGACCCACAGGAATTCCTTGATGAGATATACAAGACCCTCAGAGTGATGAAGGCTACAGATATAGAGGGGGTAGAGTTGGCCTCTTACAGGCTGAAGGGAGCGGCACGTTCATGGTTCGAAATGTGGGAGGATTCCCGTGAGGAAGGGAGCTCTCCGGCCAGATGGGATGAGTTCGTGGATGCATTTATGGACCACTTCTTACCTGCGGAGGCAATGGCAGCCCGTGCCACTGAGTTCGAGGTTCTCAAACAGGGCAGTATGAGCGTTTGGGAGTATCATATGGAGTTCGTAAGATTGTCCAAGTATGCTCCTCATTTAGTGTCGACCATGGATGCCCGGGTTCGACGGTTTGTTCAGGGCCTTAGCCCTTTGGTGGTAAATGAGGCCGCCACAGCAGCTTTGCACTCAGACATGAACTATGGGAGGATTGTGGGGTTTGCTCAGGCCACAGAGGCCAGAAAATTGAAGATTCGTGCAGAAAGAGAAAGTAGCAACAGGGCCCGGTCAATGGGTCGTTCGGGGAGATCACTTCCAGGGAAGGGGTCATCAGGGCCATCCCAGTCATATGCTCAGTCCTCCGCGAGTGCACCGCCATCCGTGCACAGTCATCAGCAGGGCAGTTACTCGAGACCTGGTTCAGATAGCAGGAGGTCTCGTCAGTCCGGTCATCCTGGGGTGAGATCCCAGCAGCAGGGGAGACCTACATGCCCCAAGTGTGGAAGATTTCATACGGAGACTTGCTACCTTGACCTTCCAGTGTGCTTCGGGTGCGGGGTGAGAGGTCACATTCAGCGGGACTGTCGTGCACCCCGTCAGGGTATAGGTAGGGGATCTGCTCAGTCATCCGGTTCTTCAGCTGCTATATCATCAGCGCGTACTCCAGCAGCAGCAGGGCGTGGTGCAGCTAGGGGTGGAGCTCAGGGTAGGGGTGGACCTAGCCGATTCTATGCATTGAGTGGCCGCCAAAATGCCGAGGCTTCTCCAGATGTTGTTACAGGTATCATGTCTGTTCAGACTATTGATTGTTATGCCCTTATTGATCCAGGGTCCTCCTTGTCTTATGTTACTCCATTCATTGCTTCGAGTTTTGGGATAGAACCCGAACAGCTCCATGAGCCGTTTTCCGTGTCGACTCCGATTGGTGATTCTATTATAGCCTCACGAGTCTATAGGAATTGTGTTGTTACGGTGGGTGGTCGTGATACCACAGCCGATCTTATTGAGCTTGGGATGGTAGATTTTGATGTAATTATGGGGATGGATTGGCTCTATTCGTGCTTTGCCAAACTTGATTGTCGAACGAGAGTTATGAGGCTCGAGTTCCCTAACGAGCCAATCATTGAATGGAGAGGAAATGGTGTGGTGCCAAGGGGTAGGTTTATTTCCTACCTTAAGGCTTCGAAGATGATTAAGAAGGGGTGTATCTATCACCTGGTTCGGGTAACGGACACCACCTCAGATGTGCCTACCCTCGAGTCCGTGCCAATTGTGAATGAATTTCCTGAAGTGTTTCCAGATGAGCTTCCAGGCATCCCGCCGGATAGGGAGATTGATTTCGGAATTGATGTATTGCCGGATACTCAGCCAATATCCATTCCACCTTACAGAATGGCGCCAGCAGAGTTAAGGGAGTTAAAGGAGCAACTGAGGGATTTATTAGAGAAAGGGTTCATACGACCGAGTGTGTCGCCATGGGGTGCTCCGGTTCTCTTTGTCAGAAAGAAGGATGGGTCACTTCGAATGTGTATTGATTATCGGCAACTCAACAAAGTCACCATCAAGAATAAATATCCTTTGCCTCGAGTGGATGATCTGTTTGACCAATTGCGGGGAGCGAAGTTCTTCTCAAAGATTGATTTACGGTCTGGGTACCACCAGTTGAAAATCAGGGAGCAGGATATTCCTAAAACCGCCTTCACTTCGAGTTTTTGGTCATGTCTTTTGGGCTAACCAATGCCCCAGCAGCTTTCATGGACCTTATGAATCGGGTTTTCAAGCCATTCCTAGATTCCTTTGTGATTGTATTCATTGACGATATTCTCATCTACTCTCGGAGCGGGGAAGATCATGCCGTTCACCTCAGAGCAGCATTGCAGACCCTTCTTCAACATCAATTGTATGCCAAGTTCTCAAAATGTGAGTTTTGGTTGAAGTCCGTAGCTTTTCTAGGGCATGTTATTTCCAGTGAGGGAATTATGGTGGATCCTCAGAAGATTGCGGCAGTGAAAGATTGGCCTAGACCCACGACCCCGACAGAGATTCGCAGCTTTTTGGGTCTGGCAAGGTACTATCGGAGGTTTGTAGAGGGATTCTCAACCCTCGCCTCCCCATTGACTAAATTGACGCAGAAAGCAGTTAAGTTCCAGTGGTCCGAAGCATGTGAGAAAAGTTTCCAAGAACTGAAGTCAAGATTGACCTCGGCACCGGTATTGGCCTTGCCAGAAGGCACAGAGGGATTTGTAGTCTATTGTGATGCCTCCAGAGTCGGTTTGGGATGTGTATTGATGCAGCACGGAAAGGTTATAGCTTATGCTTCCAGGACAACTCAAGAACCATGAGAAGAATTATCCGACGCATGATTTGGAACTTGCAGCTGTTGTGTTTGCCTTGAAAATATGGCGACACTATCTTTATGGGGTTCATGTAGATGTGTTTTCGGACCACAAGAGCCTCCAGTATTTGTTCAAGCAGAAAGAGCTGAATCTGAGACAGCGGCGGTGGTTAGAACTACTCAAGGACTATGATATGGACATATTATACCATCCAGGGAAGGCAAATGTGGTAGCTGACGCTCTTAGTCGGAAGTCCATGGGTAGTTTGGCTCATTTGGGTGTGGATCAGAGACACCTGGCTCGAGAGGTTTACCAATTAGCCAGTTTGGGGGTTCGTATCTCGGCGTCAGACGAGGGGGATATCTTGGTGCATAATGGAGCAGAATCATCATTGGTCGCGGAAATCAAGGAAAAACAGTTCATGGATCCAGCATTTGTTCGGGTGAAGGAAGCAGTCATGAATGACAAGACCTCAGCATTTGTACTCAGCGGCGAAGATGGTGTATTGCGGTGTCAAGATAGGCTATGTGTTCCGGATGTGGACGAGCTTCGGGAAAGAGTGATGGCAGAGGCTCATACTTCCAGGTATTCTGTGCACCCTGGTTCAACGAAAATGTATCACGATCTCAAGGAGATTTATTGGTGGAACGGTATGAAAAGGGATGTGGCGGGCTTTGTAGCTAAATGTCCGAACTGTCAACAAGTGAAGGCCGAGCATCAACGGCCTGGTGGATTAACTCAGCTTATAGAAATACCAAGGTGGAAATGGGAGATGATCAATATGGATTTCGTGGTGGGGTTACCTCGCACTCAGCGTAAGTTTGACTCAATATGGGTGATAGTGGATCGACTCACCAAATCAGCTCACTTCCTGCCAGTCAAGTCCACTGATACTGCGGAGCAATATGCAAGATTGTACATCAAAGAGATAGTAAGACTTCATGGCACTCCACTTTCCATCATCTCAGATCGCGGGGCGCAGTTCACCGCTAACTTTTGGAAGAAGTTTCAGCAAGGTTTGGGAACTCAGGTGAATCTCAGCACAGCTTTCCATCCACAGACCGATGGACAGGCCGAGCGGACCATTCAGACGCTTGAAGATATGTTGCGGGCTTGTGTCTTAGATTTTAAAGGTAATTGGGATGAACACTTGCCACTGATAGAATTTGCTTATAATAATAGCTATCATGCTAGCATTCAAATGGCCCCATTTGAGGCATTGTACGGGAGAAGATGTAGGTCGCCAATCGGGTGGTTTGAGGTAGGTGAAGCGGAATTGCTAGGGCCAGATATGGTGTACGAAGCTATGGAAAAGGTCAAAGTTATTCAGGAGAGAATGAAAACAGCACAGAGTCGTCAAAAGTCCTATGCGGACGTTCGTCGAAGGGATTTGGAGTTTCAAGTCGATGATTGGGTGTTCTTGAGGGTATCTCCTATGAAGGGAGTCATGCGATTCGGAAAGAAAGGGAAATTGAGTCCTAGGTATGTCGGGCCATATCGGATCGTTCAAAGGATTGGTCAAGTTGCTTATAGGCTAGAATTGCCTCCTGAGATGTCATCAGTGCATCCGGTATTCCATGTGTCCATGTTGAAGAAAGTGATTGGAGATCCATCCACCATCATGCCAGTCGAAGCTATAGAGGTTAATGAAGATTTGTCATATGAAGAAGTTCCGGTTGCCATTCTTGATAGGCAAGTCCGTAAGTTGAGAAATAAGGAAGTTGCCTCTGTTAAAGTATTGTGGCGAAGTCAACAAGTTGAGGAGGCCACATGGGAAGCGGAAAAAGAGATGAAAGAAAAGTACCCCCATTTGTTTGATCAAGCCTAGAAGAAATTAGGTGACCCTCCTACTCCTAGTAATTGTCATCTTGCCTAAGTTGTTTCCCTCTTAGTATTAGTAAGTCTCCTTTATTTGTAATGAGTTAGATGTGTTGTTACCTTGGGTCACTTGAACCGTTCTTGATAAATGAAAGCCTTATAAAGATTTACGTGTTTAATAAACGACTAATAGTAAGTGTAGATTGGTAATGGTTTGTTAAGTGTACATGGTGTGTTAAAATGGTTAAATAAGGTAAGAATTCATTGAAGTGACTAGTTTATGTGCAATTGTAACAATGTGATAGAATATGTGCATTCGTTGAGGTAAGAAGGTGTATACCAGTTGTGAATAGTGTTGTTGTTGTATATTGTTGTTTGGTGATGTGTTTCGGGGGCCCTCTGACAGGTGGATATGTCCATAATACAAAGGAAACTCCGGCGAAATTTTTCTAAAATATAAGAGTTAGTCAAAATTTTGATGGTTGCATATCATGTCTTTCAAAACCAACTCATTTATTTCAAAATCCTCATTCGAGGACGAATGATCTTAAGGGGGGAGGATGTAAGGCCCGTAAAATTTTTGTGCATAAAACCTAGTAGTTGTGGTGTCATGGTCCGAATAATGTGTTAGGAATGCGTAGAATTCTTCGCGGCGAGCTTGCTCGCCGCGGTTCGGACCCTTGGTAATGATTTAAGTTTCAAAATGTAGAATAAAATTTTTCCAGAAAAATGTCAATCTGCGGTGCACTTTTGCGACCGCAGAATCAATATGCGGTCCGTATAGTGACCGCAAATCGTTCCACAGAGAGTTGCCCAAAATTGTGTCCAATGTGCGGTCGATATGCGATCGCATGTCAATCTGCGGTGCACTTTTGCGACCGCAGAATCAACATGCGGTCCGCATAGTGACCGCAAATCGTTCCGGAGCCTTGTTACCGGCAAGTATTGTATTTCCCTTATGTTGATTCTGCGGTCGCATAGTGACCGCATATTTGACCCCGGCCCAGATTTTTGTAACATTTTGACCCGATCTCTTCTTTAATATAACACACTTCTTCATCATTTTATCATATCATCTTACCAAAATTAGAGAGAGAAGAGAGGGTTTTTAGAGAGAGAAGTTCTTCATCTTCAAAGATTGTTCCAACTACTTAATTCCAAGGGATCCTAGGGCAAGGATTCAACTCCCCCAATATTTTCAAGGTAAAAACCCTAACTATTTTCTTTGATTTTCAGTTTTAATTGGGTAAAGAGAGGTTTGCATATAATAGCTTTTAAAAATAGAATTTTTACACTCATGCATGATTATTTAACTTGATTTCTAGTAAAAAGAAGTGAGTAGAAGTAAGAGTCTTCAAGAACAAGGTTGGCAAGAGTAGGATATCTTGGGTAAGCATAAAGTAGGAAGTTAACGGAAGAAAACTCATCACCAGGTATGTATGGCTAATTTTGATTCTTGTGAAATCGCCTATATGTGTGAAGTTTGTTTGTTTCGTGTTAAATTGACAAATTGTGTGAAATTCTTGATGTTGTTATTGGATATTCAAAGTTTGTTGTCGAGCTATGAGTGATGTAAAATGAGAGTTTAATTTGGCAAAAGAATTGTGAATAATGACTATGATGGCCTATATGGCACCTTGTGGAAAAACAAACGAAACACTTGAGAATTGGTTTATTGTGGAAAGAGATGAAACACTTGAATTGTGGAAATATTGTAACATGGTTGTGATATTGAATTGAGAAGAAATTGAGAACATGAACCAATGTGTAAGTTGCTTATTTGAACTTGTTGAAATTGTGTGTAGTACCTTATCTGCTGTTTGAAATTGTTGTGTTTTCAACTGTAAGGCGGGGTCGTGTTGCGTGCCATAACGTGGGGAAATAAGGTGTGGGTTGGGGTGATAAGGGTGGCCGAGGTAATAAGGGTGGTCGGGGGCAATAAGGATGGAAAGCGATCGAAATCGCCATTGAAAATTGATACAAAAATCAATAATGTGAAATTGTGAAAGGAGACAGCAGGAGAGTTTGCAACCTGTGGGGCACCGATTGCCCCTTTGTTTGACTACTTGTGCTTTACGTGATTGATTGGTTATTGTTAAATTGGTTGATTGTAGAAAGTGCTTTGTGTGAGAATTATTTGAAATGAGGAAAATGTGGAAACATGGTTGGTTGGCTTAATTAATTGTTGATGTAATTTAATGGCTTGAGTTTACTTGGGACAAAGTTTGTCCATACATACCAGTACAATTTAAGTGTACTGACGTCCCTTTTGCCGGGGGCGCTACATTCGTGTCATGATTGTAGGTGGATCAGTAGCAGGCACTTCAGCTCATCGGCAGTAGTATCCTTCTCCTTCCACTGCCCGTTTTGGTGAGCCCCTTTCTTCCTCGGGGCCTTGTGTGGTTCTTGCCACTTCGGTTTGGATTTCATTTTGGTTTTGAAAGGTATAGCCGAAGCCTTGTTACCGGCAAGTATTGTATTTCCCTTTTTGTATCCTAGAGGCTCCATAGACATGTAAACTGTGGGATTGTGACCTATGTATATGTATGGGGCGTTGTAAATATAAATTATGAACTTGTTAGTGAATTAATCACATGGTTATGTTTATGCATTATGAAATCAGTCATTATGATTAGTAATATATTTGGTTAATGAGAAACAGTCAACACAGGGGTAACGCGTGGGAATGAAAGGCACCCAGGTCCGCTTGACTGGGGCAACCCGGTCAGGCGCCGGTCATGTCCCTCGATTTGGGGCGTGACATCATATCACCAGTGCGGTGTGTTATAATCGAAATGATCGTTGAATCCAATAATGAGTGTGAGTATATGTGATTTCAGCTGGTTAGAAAGGTAGTATCGAGGTTCGGCTTCGAAATCTGTTGTGGTATCAGTTAAAAGTGAAATGGATTCATGAATGGTTGACCTGAGAGATGGGTTCGATATATCGCGGGTTCGGTTGCCGTGGGCATGATATGAAGGTGTTGGAACAAGACTCTATCTAATGAAAAAGGTTTTTCGGTTAGTATTTGGTTATCGTGAAAAATTGTTGTGATTAGAGACTATTGTCTCGAGTGATTGGGTTGTGTGATACATCATATGATCTCACCCTGGGTGGCGAGTATGGACTATTACAGCTGGTTCGGGTGTATTCTGAGTATAGACGGGGGATTCAGATTTGGTATATGATTTCAGAAAGTGCAATGTGGTTTATGGTTCAGTTGGAGCGAGAAATTTCAGCTATATGGTGTTGTCGGACTTACGTGAGATAGGGTGATGTATGATCGCCCGAATATATGCTTGGTAAGGTCATTCAGCTATTGGGATGCTTCTAGTACAACTCTGGGTCCGCTCGAGGACGAGCGTTTGTTTAAGTTGGGGAGAATGTAACGACCCGGCCCGTCGTTACGGGAATTACCACCCCGCTACCTTGCATTTACATATTTTATGCTTTTATACCAGTATTAGAGTATATCGGGTGAGTTAGGAGTGATTTGGGTTGAAAATGAAGCAAATAGCATGTTTGAAGGAAGCTTGAATATGGGAAGTCAACCTAGAGTTGACTATTGAGTTAGAGTGCTCGGAATCGGATTCTGATGATTCGACTAGTTTCGGGGGATCATTTATGACTTAGGAGAGCAATCAGAATTGAATTTGGAGGTCCGGTGTAGAATTAAGCTTGAATTGCAAAGTTAGTATTTTGGCGAATTCCGGTTGATAGGTGAAATTTTGATCCGATGGTCGCAATGAAATTCCAAAAATTTCTGTAGCTCTATTATGTCATTTTGGACTTGTGTGCAAAATTTGAAGTCAATCGGTCTTGATTTGTTGGTTTCGGCATCGAAAATAGAAGTTGGAAGTTCTAAAGTTTATAAAGCTTGGATTGGAGGTTGATTCATGATTTTAGCGTTGTTTGTTGTGATTTGAGGCCTCGACCAAGTGCGTAATATATTATGAGACTTGCTAGTATACTTTGTTGGGATCCCATGAGGCTCGGAAAAATTTTGGAACAGTTTTTGGAAGATTTTTGCCGTTTTGAGCAAAAATGTAATGATCCAAAGGTCTATTTTAGTTCTAGAGATTCAAATTTATTTCGAGACTTCGAGAATTTAGATAATGAATTATAGGACTGATCTGGAAAGTTTGGTCTAATTTCATAAAGTCGCGATTGGGTTTTTGACGCGACTGAAATAGTTGTTTAACGAGCAAAATTGATGTTGCACTGAGTAAATGAGATCCAAATTCAGTTTTGTTTGAACCACTGGATCCGTATCGAATTACGGAGCCATAAGAAAAAGAATCGTCGATTTCCGAGTTCGTATGATGGAGTTAGAGCCATTTTAGTGAAAATGGCTGTGTGCTGCAATTTCTGTATTGCTGCTGCATTTTTCTGCAGCGTATGAATAGTAATTCCCGTGCATGAACAGTTCCCCGTGAACAGTGTCGACGCGCATGAACAGTACCCCGTGAACACTGATTTCCGAAAAAAATCAACGAGTTGATAAAAATCGATTTTGGGTCATTTTTCCACCATTTTTGGTCATTTACAGAGCTTTTGGATGGGGATTGAAGGGAGTTTCAGCTGGAAATCGTTGGAGGTAAGTTTCTTGACTCAAACATAATTTTATGGTAGAATTAACATCAATCTTCATGAATTTGGGTAGAAATTGTGAAGGATTATGGCCTAGATATTGAAAACAAAAATTTGGGTTTTGAAAGGCCAATCAAACTCCGATTATGGTAAATTTTATATGTACAGACTCGTGGCGAGACGAGGATTCTGGAAATATGAATTTCGAAATTTTTCGAGATGTGGGCCCGGGGCTCGGGTTTTGCCAATTTCGTGATTTTTGATATTTTTCGAGTTCTTTCGATTGAGTTATGTTCCTTTAGCCTATTTTGATATATTTGTACTGATTTTGGCTAGTTTTGACGTGCGTGGATGCCGGTTCGAGGAGCTAAGGCGTCGCAGGCATGAGTTTTCGCCAGTTCGAGGTGGGTAATTGTAAGGCCCCGTAAAATTTTTGTGCATAAAAACCTAGTAGATGTGGTGTCATGGTCCGAATGATGTGTTAGGAATGCGTAGAATTCTTCGCGGCGAGCTTGCGAGCCGCCCTTGGTAGTGATTTAAGTTTCAAAAATGTAGAGAAATAATTTTTCCCAAAAAGTGTCAAATATGCGGTCAAGAATGCGACCGCAGAATCAACATGCGGACCGCATTCTGACCGCAAATCGTTCCAGAGAGTTTCTCAAAAGTCCGTCAAATGTGCGGTCGATATGCGATCGCATGTCAAATCTGCGGTGCATTTTGCGACCGCAGATCAAACATGCGGACCGCATTCCGGCCGCATTCCTTAACAGAAACTTGTAATTTTTGAGGCCATTTTGCGGTCACTTTGCGGACCGCATGTGGGTTCTGCGGTCGCATAGTGACCGCATATTCGACCCCGGCCCAGATTTTGTAACATTTTGACCCGATCTCTTCTTTAATATAACACCTTTCTTCTTCATTTTTATCATATTATCTTACCAAAAATTAGAGAGAGAAGAGAGGGTTTTTAGAGAGAGAAGTTCTTCATCTTCAAGGATTGTTTCAACTACTTAATTCCAAGGGATTCTAGGGCAAGGATTCAACTTCCCCAATATTTTCAAGGTAAAAACCCTAACTATTTTCTTGATTTTCAGTTTTAATTGGGTAAAGAGAGGTTTTCATATAATAGCTTTTAAAAGTAGAATTTTTACACTCATGCATGATTATTGAACTTGATTTCTAGTAAAAGAAGTGAGTAGAAGTAAGAGTCTTCAAGAACAAGGTTGGCAAGAGTAGGATATCTTGGGTAATCATAAAGTAGGAAGAAAACTCATCACCAGGTATGTATGGCTAATTTTGATTCTTGTGAAATCGCCCTTATGTGTAAAATTGTTTGGCATGTGTTGATTTGAGAAATTGTATGTGATTAATTGATGTTGTTGTTGGATATTCAAAGTTGTTGTTGAACTATGAGTGTTGTGGTAAGAAATATGAACCGAAAGGTAAATGAGAGTTGAATTGGGTAAAGAATTTGTGAATAATGATTATGATGGCCTATATGGCACCTTGTGGAAAAGAAATCGAAACACTTGAGAATTGGTTTATTGTGGAAAGAGATGAAACACTTGAATTATGGAAAATTGTTGAATATACATGTGTGAATATTATTGAATGTGGAAACATTGTAACTTGGTTGTGATATTGGCTTGAGAAGTAATTGAAAACATGAAACAATGTGCAAGTTGCTTATTTGAACTTGTTGAAATTGTGTGTAGTACCTTATCTGCTGTTTGAAATTGTTGTGTTTTCAACCGTAAGGCGGGGTCGTGTCGCGCGCCGCGACGTGGTGAAATAAGGTTTGGGTTGGGGTGATAAGGGTGGCCGAGGTAATAAGGGTGGTCAGGGGCAATAAGGATGGAAAGCGATCGAAATCGCTATTAAAAATTGATACATAAATCAATAATGTGAAATTGTGAAAGGAGACAGCAGGAGAGTTTGCAACCTGTGGGGCACTGATTGCCCCTTTGTTTGACTACTTGTTCTTTACGTGATTGATTGGTTATTGTTAAATTGGTTGGTTGTAGAAAGTGCTTTGTGTGAGAATTATTTGAAATGAGGAAAAATGTGGAAACATGGTTGGCTGGCTTAATTAATTGTTGATGTAATTTAATGGCTTGAGTTTACTTGGGACAAAGTTTGTCCATACATACCAGTACAATTCAAGTGTACCGACGTCCCTTTTGCCGGGGACGCTACATTCGTGTTATGATTGTAGGTGGATCAGTAGCAGGCACTTCAGCTCATCGGCAGTAGTATCCTTCTCCTTCCACTGCCCGTTTTGGTGAGCCCCTTTCTTCCTCGGGGCACAGTGTGGCTCATGCCACTTTTATTTCAGACTTTCTTTTGGATTTTGTAAGGTATAGTCGGGGCCTTGTTACCGGCAAGTATTGTATTCCCTTTTGTATCCTAGAGGCTCGTAGACATGTAAACTGTGGGATTGTGGCCTATGTATATGTATGGGGCGTTGCAAATATAAATTATGAACTTGTTAGTAAATAAATCACATGGTTATGTTTATGCATTATGAAATCAGTCATTGTTGGTAAGATATTTTGGTTAATGAGTAACAGTCAACACAGGGGTAACGCGTGGGAATGGAAGGCACCCAGGTCCGCTTGACTGGGGCAACCCGGTCAGGCGCCGGTCTTGCTAAATTTGCAGTCTCTTTTGCCAATACAACATTTAGAGTGTGTTTGGTACGAAGGAAAACATTTTCTGGAAAATGTTTTCCAATTTTCCCATGTTTGGTTGGCTTAAATGTTTGGAAAACATTTTCCTTATCAATTTATTTTCCTCTAATTGGAGGAAAATGTTTTCCTTATCAAAAGAAGGGAAAACATTTTCCAAAGCTCCTTCTCAACCATTCTCACCCTCACCAACCCACCCCACCCCCTCTCCAAAAAACAATTTTTTTTAGAAAAATTTCAGTTTTTCCGTTACCATCCACCCTACTACCCCTCCACCCCACCCCGCAAAAAAATTTCTTTTACCTTAATTTTTTTTTCTATAATTTTAAATTTCTGTTTTCTTATTTTTTTGCACCACCCACCCCCACTCCCTACCCCCTCCCCCCACCCCCACCCCCACCCTCCCCCCACACACCCCCCACAAAAAAAATTACTTTTTTTTTGTAATTTAAATTTTTATTTTTTTTCTATTTACTGCCGCTGCCACCCCCTCCCCCCGCCCCGCCCCCACCCCTCCCCCGGCCCCCCCCCTCCCGAAAAAAATTTAAAATATATTTTTCAGTTTTTAATTTTATTATTTATCATTTAAAGACTCAATATTTTACAAGTTCCAAAATTATGAGTTCGAAAGTTTACCGGTTTAGAAATTATAAATTTACCGATTCGGAAATACGCGATTTTTGCGTTAAAAAGTAAAGCATCACATTAGTTCCTTTAGATTGTGTCAATTTTTAGAGACTTTGGGAAGGGGAGGGGTGGGGGAGGTGGGAGGGGGAGGGGTAGGAGAGTTGCAAAAAAAAATTCTAAAAAAACTATTTTTTACTCTCTAACCAAACATAGAAAATATTTTCCGGAAAATGTTTTCCACTTACCAACCAAACAAGAGAAAATAAGTGATAAAATCACTCATTTTCCATGAAAACATTTTCTAGGAAAACATTTTCCATGGAAAACATTTTCCTTCATACCAAACACACCCTTAGTGTTGTGTTGAGGTGACTTGCACGCCGGATAACGGGCATGGGGTAGAGTACCATTGGGATTGTGACTTGGTCCGTCCCGCGTAATAAATAACAACACCTAATTGTTTGAAATGAAATTGACGCCTCAATAAAGATATTAATTATCATGTTTGGGCTTCGTGCCAATTATTTGAATCCTTCAGGGATTGGTATCATTGTCTTGATAATAATGTGCATATTTGTATCTAAATTTAAGGTTTTAAATGGTATTTTTCTATTTAGCATTTTTATAAGGTTGTGAAAAACTTGCACAAGGTCTCAATGACATTTTTAGCTGTGAGCTAATATGATACTGTTTCCCGAGGGGCTTTCTTGATTATTTGTTAGACTGATTGGATCCGAGGGCCATATGTTAGGTCATGATGATTTATGTCAGCATATGCATACATATGCATGGATCGGACTGCACGCCGCAGTGGTATATGGATCGGGCTGCGCGCCGCAGCAGGTGTGATATTGATATTGTGCTTGGGATGTATGAGCGCCTCCGGAGTCTGAACCCCCACAGTGAGCGCGGGCGCCTTTGCATGGATCGGGCTGTACACCACAACGTCATATGCATTGCATGGCATACATACATTAATTTACGTGTACTACGTGGCATAACATTTAGCACTCATACATTACTGGCACACATGCATTATTTACCTTATTGACCGGATCTCCTGGTGGAAATTGTTAAGGAGTGCTGAGCCCGAGGGGCTGATTTGAGTGCAGACTTGCACTGCTTGAGATTGTACTAGGTATTGATATGTTATCATGAAAGAAAGAAGCCAAAAATTGAGATTTCTTAATAATCTACTCACATATGATGGAAAGGAATAAAAAAATAGTTCTGTATTGTGTAGCGTGAGATAGTGCCTTGTGTGATTTTCTTCCCTTCAGCATTATATACTTTTATTACTGCTGAGTTGGAAGTACTCACACCCGACTCCCTGCACCTTGTGTGCAGATCCAGGTATATCACAGCAGAGCTGATTCTATTGCAGCTCGGGTGTGCTTTTGGACAGTCGAGGTAGCTGCCAGCGTTCGCAGGACCTGATTCTCCAGTTTGTCTATATTTTTGTTCTGACCATCCCACACTTGTGCACAGTTATATTCACTATTTACACTTTGTATACTTTGTAGAGGCTCATGACTCGTGACCCCTGGTCCTTGGGGAGTTGTTATTGTTTTTGGGATGTGATCCCTGTACTTGGTTATTCCATTATTGTTGTTCTATTTTTGTTTATGCCTAAAATGGTTTAAGTGAGCTAATAGCTCTGTGTTTCTGCTGATTGGTCGGGCTGGTTTAGCAGTGTGCTGGGCGCCATCACGACCGTGTTTGGGGTCGTGACAACAAGGGAATATTTTTCAGCATTTTTTCATTTCTGCATCAAGCGCCCACCTGGATAACAAGGGAATATTTTTTTGCATTTTCATTTCTGCATCAGGCGCCCATCTGGATAACAAGGCAATATTTTTCAGCATTTTCAATTTCTGTTAAGGAGCCCACCTGTATAATAAGGGAATACTTTTCAGCATTTTCAATTTCTGTTCAGGCGCCCACCTGTATAACAAAGGAATACTTTTCAGCATTTTTAATTTCTGTTCAGGCGCCCACCTGTATAATAAGGGAATACTTTTCAGCATTTTTTATTTTTGTTCAGGCGCCCACCTGTATAACAAGGGAAAACTTTTCAGCATTTTCATTTCTGTTCAGGCGCCCATCTGGAAAACAAGGGAATATTTTTCAGCATTTTCATTTTTGTTCATGCGCCCACCTGTATAACAAGGGAATATTTTTCAGCATTTTCAATTTCTGTTCAGGCGCCCACCTGTATAACAAGGGAATACTTTCTGCATCTCAAAAGTTTTTCTTTTCTAACAAAGTAACATCATGATACATTGAAAGCCCCATACTGGGGCAGAGGAAAAGTTTTCTTTGTTTTTGCAATAAGCAGGTACCAACCTGGAGAGCGAAGAAACGCATTTTGAAGTCATAAAAATGGACGAAAGAAAAATGTTGGAAGCAAGTCATAAGCAAAAGATGTACCGAAAAATGGAAGATGCAAATAAAGAGCAACATGCAAGATGAAAGAGCAAAGCAATACAAAAACACAAGACATAGATATGATTTTTTGTAATTCCTAGACCATAGCTTAGGCTAGCTTCTTTATTTTATTATTATCCCGGTGTAATAAGGAGTGAGTCAGCAGCAGCAACAAAAACAAACAGCAACAGCAATGAAATCACTGTCCCCTGGTAGTTTCAAACTACCAGACCTTCCCGAACTACATTGATCTGATTCCTGTTTAGCCCAGGATACGTAGGCAACTTCTGAAGCAGGGTGCGGTCAAAAGTTTTTCAAAAATGCTTCATACGGAATATGCAAGTGGGCAAAAGTCTCTCATTACTGCTCACTTATCTTTGCACTGAAACTCTTCGTGTTCCCGAGCAAAGAGAGGCAGCTGTGAGCACGTGATTTTCGCCCCAAGCAATTGAATTCCAAAATATATAAAAATAATACAAAAATGATTTTTTGTTTGCTATTGTTTGATTTGTGTGAAATACCAGTGTTTGTTTTAAATAAAATTGAAATAAAAATACAAAAATAGTTATTTACGGAAATATCACAAAAATTGTAGAACAAATGCTAGAAATTGGAAAATAGAGCAAAAATACAAAAAAATATCGAAAAATTAAGGAAAATGCATTAATATAAAAATATAAGGAAAATTAGTATAAAATACAGGAAATTAAAATAGATATAATTCAAAATAAGAAAAATACAAAAATACAATGTGAAATACCAAAATTGGGCCAAATACACGAAATATTAAGCCCAAATGCAAAACACATACCAGGCCGAAACAATTGAACCGGTCTGCCCAGATATAACACCATACGACACCATATAAACATATCAAATTTGGACCGTTGATGATTTAAATCAAACGGACCAAATAAGGTGGTGGCATTGAACATGAAACGACGTCGCTTAAAAGACTAATCTAGGTCGTCCTTCACATTTAATCAGACGGATGATACCAGTGTTTTGTTTAACCAAACGACGTCGCCTAAGAAATTAGATTTCAACCGTTAAACAATCTAATCTAACAGACTAAATGAAAGACTTCATTAAACCAAACGATGACATTTTGGAGGCCAAATGATCTTGGCCGTTCATCTCAGCCAATCCAACCGCTGATAAACAATAACACATGTTCAATATATATATCAACACCCTCCCTTTCAGACGCTCATTACATACACACACATATTCGTATACCAAACCCTAGCCGCCTAGGTCTCCATCTTCCTTCCCAGTCTCCCATGGAGACCACCGACGGTCCACCCCAGACCTCCATCTTCGGCCTTAGCCAAACCACCAAATACCCCTCCACACCTCAAAACCACCATAAAACACCATTAATCACGACCAAAACCTAGCCATCTCCCTATTCTTGAAAATTTTGTCGCTAGAACCCTAGACAGCGACCACCCAAAAGTATGAACCAGACTCCCTCCTTAACACCCCTTGACCACCTTGATGCGATCTACCACCCTATCTATGTGGTTTCCCTTGAATAGGCCCCACACCCGTTGAATATTTGAAAAACACTCACCAAAACCCTACTCCGGCGAGTACCAAAAACTACCCCACTCCCAAAACCTTACCCCAGGTCTCCAAACACCACTCCCCTACTCAAAATCAAACCCCAAGGCCCTATTTGGGAGATCTAACAACCAGAGACCAACAGTCTCTAAAACTCTAAACAATCAAAAATGAAAAGAACGAAGAGAAAAAGAAGAAACAAAAGAAGAAAAGAAAGAAAGAAAAGGAAAAGAATGGAAAAAGCCCGAAAAAAGCTAAGTACCCTACCCTGTCTTTGGTCGTTGGTTTTTCATGTGTTCACTTATTCTGAAACATGATTCTTTTTTGTTTTGAACTTGTTTTGTTAAGTGCTTATCATGCTTATCTATTTAGAACTCAAAGAATTCCTATGCATGTCTTAAAACATGAATCTATCTCTGTTTTGTATCTTGCTTGTGTTTGTTTATATGAGCCCTGAATTTCATGCATGCCTGAAGTTATCTAAGTGTTCCTAGGCTTCTGATAGTAACTACTCATGAATCATGCGTTAATTAGCCAGTTTTATGTGATTGTTCATTATATTATGTCTCGATTGGGTTTTAGTTAGTTGGAATTCAACCATTATCAAACTTTTCCTCTGAGTTCTGATTAATTTAAAGTTAATTCGTGTTTAAGGTTATATGTGCAAAACAAAATGAATCTGGCTATATTTCAATTTGATTTGTATGTTAGTTTCTTCTGAACTTTCGAGTGCTTATGTGTACTTAGGTTATATGTATAAATGTTTTGTGGCTATGTTTGTGAACACAGTATGAGTTCTGATAGTGGCTATTTGTAAAAAATAGCTAATGTTGAAAAGGTTTATAATTTGAAACTGGTTAAGTTTTAAAACACGACTTAGGGGTTTATCTGTTAAATACATTTAAGCTACCCTGGTCTTGACAGACTTAAGGCAGGTCGGGTAATAACAATTAAATACAAGGGGCAAAAGGGGAAGAGTAAATGGCATTATTGTGGATTAAATAGAGCCTATAGGGATAAAAATGACTTTAGTGCTTGGTATTTCTGAAATTACTTGAATAATAAGGGGTATACTAGGTATAGCTAAAAGGTAATTGTGTAATAAACCTTAGTAAGTAGGGGTAATTGGGTAAAACGTGTTTCATAGAACCCAATAGAACTGCGCAGAACCTTCTGGCAGGGGTTCTAGGGCATTTCGATACAATTTTAATGGGCTATACTGTAATTAATTGAAAAGAATAAGGGGAGGAAAATAGAATTAACTTATTTGAAATTCCCCCCAAAATGCCTCTATAAATAGGCTTGTCTAAGCCTGAAAAAGTGGTTGGCAATTAAAGGTTCCAGAAGTTCAAAAAATGTTCCACACATTAGAGTTCCAGGTTACACATTTTCCAGATTTTCGAATAAAAAGAGAGATTCAGCTGAATACTATTTGTCTACTTAATCTTCAATTGGAGAATTGTTGTTGTGGGATCTTTGGCTGGTGTTTCTCTGCTGTTTTGTTCTCACTAGCTCGGATTTCGATTATTCTCGAAGTTGATTGCTATTTGCTTATCAAGCTTGGGTATTTGTTGTGTTGTTCATCCATTGTTTGCTGGTGTCTCTCTGTTGTTACCATTTCTGATTGCTTCTACTTTTCATCTCCCTTAGAACTCATTGTTTCATTTTCGTTGATCATGTACACATCTGTTTTCCTGCAGATGTAATTGAGATTTGTGATGAAGAAATGAAGCGTTAATTGATTTATGATGAAACTGTTTCTGCTTCTTCTTTTAGCTGTAGCTATACCTCATAGAAATCATTGTAATTCTTTAGGTATTAGTTGTAATAATTAACAGTCATATGATTTTGATTTAGATTAGAGTAGAATAGTTAATCTAGTAGGTAAACGTAGTTAGCTACAGCTTATTATCTAATTTGAAACTAAAAATAGGTTAAAATGAAGTTAATACACCTAAGTAAGTAAGAATGCCATTCTGAAATTGGACCTACGAACTGGTATCTAACTACTCATGCTAATTAAACTCTGAATCTTGTTCAATAGGGAATAAATAGTTCAAGTTTCAATAGTATCATCGCCTAGTTTCATTCAAAAACGATCTAGATATGGATTTGTTTTTAGATTTCTTTGATTATAATTAATTCAAGCTTGTTTATTTGGTATAGCGATAATGATACAAGTTATGGTGTTAGAATTTTAGTTTATTACTAAAACAAGTAGTGATAAAAAAATGTAATTTTGTATCCTTTTGAAATAATATAAGTTTACGGATTTTGTTTGTCATTTGAAAAAATATCTGCTTCAATATTGTTTCGAAACTATTAGTCTATTCATTCTTTTGCTTTCGAAGTCTGGGCCCAACCTTGAGTATAGGCCCAGGTCTAATTCATCAGATGTCTATGTTCTCAAATAGAGATAACATCATACATTGGGCTTCAGAAAGCCAGTCGTCTTTAATAACGGACTGCTAAGGCAGTCTGAAGTCCAGGCCCCAATAATAAATAATGGCCTGGACTCCAAACATTATAGCCTCGAAAAAATACCAAAAACAGATGCATATTAGGAAGGAAAAAACAAAAATAGAAAATATAGTATATAAATAGGATTGAGCCTTAAAATAAGGGATGAACCTCGTTCCGAACATGAAAAATACATGGGGCCCCCAAATGGATTTCAATATAAAAAAATGTTAGACTCTGAGTGACCATTTAGCGAATTTCATGGTCCTTCCCGAAGATAATAAAGACGTAGATGTTATAGGCACTATAAAATCACGTTCCTAATACGGGTGTACATTTTATGTGACCCAAATCTTAAATCCTGGCGAAGCTGAAATGCACTAAAATTACAGCCGTACTGGTTGCGGTGTGACTTGAAATGCAGTTTCGTGACGTCGCAAGTCCTAAAAAATTACAAAGGGGAACATTAATAGAATTTGAAAATGGAAGCATGTAAGGAAATCAAATAGAACAAATACGGTAGTTGAGTGACCGTGCTAGAATCACGGAATCCGGGAGTGCCTAACACCTTCTCCCGGGTTAACAGAATTCCTTATTCGGATTTCTAGTTTCGCGGACTATTAAACAGAATGATAATTTCCTCAGTTCGGTATTAAACCGGTGACTTGGGACACCATTATTTTCCCAAGTGGCGACTCTGAAAATTAATAAATAAATCTCGTTCTGAATGTCTTTTAATTGGAAAAACTCCTTCCCTATTATTATTATATCCCTTCCTGGGGTGTAGTAGTAAATAGTTGGGACGTAAAAGAAAAAAGAGGTGTGACAGTGATGACCCTTTGGGTTTTCACAAATGGTTACAACAATTCCATGGATTGCCTCCCATCCAGCGCCTGATATAACGTCGCGGCACGACACGTTTTCAAGCATCCGACAAGTCGACTAAAGTCTTATGACGTGCAATGTCACCAATCCAATAATGTTTTATCCTTTGGACATTTACCAAAAATATACCACTTGAGATCATATCCCGCAACTCCACAGCTCCATGAGGCTTCACACTTACCACAACAAAAGGGCCTGACCAACGAGACCTAAGCTTTCCAGGAAAAAGCTCAACCTCAAATTGAATAAAAGAACTTTTTTCACTGGCTCAACTCTCGATGTTGGATGCGCTTGTCATTCCACCTCTTAGTCTTGTCTTTATACAATTTGGAATTTTCACATGCATGCAATCGAAACTCATCAAGCTCGTTGAGTTGCAGCAACCTCTTCTCTCCAGCTAAATCCAAATCCATATTCAGATTTTTAATTGCCCAATAGACCTTGTGTTCAAGCTCGACGGGCAAGTGACATGTCTTCCCATAAAATAATTTATACGGAGAAGTAACTATGGGAGTTTTGTATGCAGTTCAATATATCCATAATACATCATCGAGCGTCCCAGCCAAGCCCTTTCTATTTCCACTTATTGTTTTCTCCAGAGTCTGCTTTACCTCTCTGTCTGACACTTCCACTTGACCACTCATTTGTCGTTGATAGGTCGTGGAACCTTGTGCTTGACTCCATATGTTGCAAGGATATTATTCAGCAATTTGTTGCAGGAGTGCGTTCCACTATCGCTTATCAACACGCTTGGAGTTCTAAAGCGTGTGAAGATGTGCTTCATTACAAAACTCACCACTACTTTTGCGTCATTAGTGGGAAGGGCAATGGCCTCCACCCATGTAGACACGTAATCGACTGCCACTAAGATATGCATGTGACCATTAGAGTATAGGAATGGTCCCATGAAGTCCATCCCCCAAACATCAAAAAGCTCTATTTCCAGTATATTCTGCAAAGGCATCTCATGCTTCTCGGTGATCATTCCGGTTCTTTGGCATATGTCACACATTTTAACAAAGGCTTGTGCATCCTTAAACAATTTTGGAAAATAGAAATCTGATTGTAGAACATTCTAGGCAATTCTATCTCCATCGTCATGTCCTCCGTATGCTGACGCGTGATAGTCATGCAATATTGCATTCATCTCTTCCTCGGGAACACATCTTCGCACCAATTGATATGTACATAGTCGGTATAGGAATGGCTCATCCCACATGTAGAGCCTCACATCATGTATGAACCTTCTTCTATTATCAAGTGTCAATTTCGGTGGTGTCACCCCACTTGCAATAAACTTCACATAATCTGCATACCACGAGGCTTCACTTGAGGTGATTGCCAAGAACTACTTATCAGGGAATGTTTCTTTGATTGACCCACCTTCAGCTACATGGCTTCGATTTTCTAATCTGGACAAGTGATCAATTACTTGGTTCACTGTACCTTTTCAATCTCGGGTTTCTAAGTCGAACTCTTACAAGAGAAGGACCCAACAAATCAGCCCCAGCTTGGTGTGTTTCTTCATAAACAAGCATCTGATAGCTGAATGATTTGTGTAGACGATGACTTTGGTCCCCACTAGATATGATCTAAACTTTTCAAATGCCTAGACCACTGCAAGCAACTCCTTTTCAGTAACTGTGTAGTTTATCTGCGCTGGATTCAGAGTTTTGCTCGCATAGTAGATGGAGTGAAAGAATTTATTTCTCCTTTGCCCCAAAACAGCTCCAATAGCTATGTCACTCGCATCGCACATCAACTCAAATGGTTGCTCCCAATACAAAGCAATGATGATTGGTGTAGTCACTAGCCTTCCCTTCAGCTCCTTAAATGAATTCAGACATGCATCATCGAACTGAATGAGACATCTTTCTCAAGAAACATGAAGGGAGAGGAAATTTTTGAAAAATCTTTATTGAAACGAAGATAAAAACCTGCATGGCCCATGAAATTGTGAATGCCTTTTGACAGAAGTTGGTGGGGGCAATTTTTTAATTGAATCCACCTTTGCTTTGTCCACCTGCAAACCATTTTTGGACACCTTGTGCCCCAAAATTATACCTTCATATACCATGAAATGGCACTTTTCCCAGTTTAGCACCAGGTTCGTCTCTTCACATCTAGCAAGTACTTTATCTAGATTCATTAAACATTTTTCAAAAGAGCACCCAAACACAGAAAAATGATCCATGAGCACTTCTACAAATCTTTCAACCATGTGAGTACAAGTAGCCATCATACACCTTTGGAAAGTCGCATGTGCATTATAGAGACAAAAAGGCATTCTCTTAAATGCATACGTGCCATACATACACGCAAATGTGATCTTCTCTTGGTCCTCTAGGTCTATAAAAAATTGATTATACCGGAGTTACCATCTAAGAAATAATAGTATTCCTACACAACTAATCTATCAAGTATTTGGTCAATAAAGTGGATAGGGAAGTGGTCTTTTCGGTTGGCATTATTCAATTTTCTATAATTTATACAAATCCTCCACCCAATGACAGTTCTTCTAGGAATAAAATCATTATTTTCATTAACAACCACAGTCATCCCCCCTTTCTAAGGTACACACTGAAAGGGGCTTACCCATTTTCTATCCAAGATTGAAAATACAATACATGCATCAAGCCACTTAATCATTTTTTTCTTACCACTTCTTTCATGATTGGATTTAGTCGGCGTTGTTGCTCTACACTTGGCTTGTGTCCATCCTCCATGAGCATTTTATACGTGCAGAAAGCTGGACTAATGCCTTTAATGTCAGATATTGTCCACCCAAGTGCTCGCTTGTGCTCACGTAGCACTCTCAACAGCTTCTCTTCCTACAATTTAGACAATTCAGAAGAAATAATAATAGGTACGTCACCCAAATAAGCATATTAAAGATGAGGGGGCAGAGGTTTAAGCTCCAATTTTTGAGCCTCCTAAACTGATGGTTTTGTAGGCGGCCCATCTGGCCTATTCAAGGGCTCCAAAGGGTGTATCCCCTGTATGTAAGCACAAGATGTATCTAGGATGTGCATAATCTCCTCAACCTTATCATCAATTCCCAAGCTATCGAACAACATAAATGTTTTCTCTAGAGAACCGTCTAGATATACACTCGTGTGAAGAATTTGCTCATCCGCTTCAACAACAGATATCATTGAGAGACCCTTCTAATGGTAGGGAAGTTGGATTGCTTTGTAGACATTAAAGACTTATTCATCGTTATCCACCCTCAAAATCATTTTTCCCTCTCTCACTTTGATAATGGAATCACCAGTAGCTAAGAGGGGCCGCCCCAATATGATTGGGAACAATTCATTAGCCTCATAATATAGGATAATAAAGTCTGTTGGAAAGATAAATTTCCCAATTTGCAGCAACATATCTTCAATTACTCCCTCAGGGTATGCTATTGACCTATTAGCCAGTTGCAACATCATAGTAGTTGGGCTTGGAGCTCAGATGCCCAATTACTTGAAGAAGGATAAGGGTATCAGATTTATGCTCGCCACTAAATCACTAAGAGCATGACCCACATCAATATTACTAATGCGCACAGGAATAGTGAAGCAGCCAAGATCCTTAAGCTTTTAAGGAAGCTTGTTGTAGACCCTTGAAGTGAACTCCTCAGTAAGTGCAACTATCTTAAATTCAGTTAATCTTCTCATGTGATCCACTATATATTTTATGTACTTAGCATACTTTGGAATTTCATACAGTACATCAATTAGTGGAAGAATTAATTGAACCTGGCTCAACATGGAGAGAAATTTGATGAACATGTGATCATCATTCTTTTTCTACAATCTTTGGGAGAAAGGTGGTGGTGTCCTTATAGCCTCTACTGGCTCTGGAATTGCATTAGTATTCTTTGATTCATGTGTCGCTTAAAGAATCAACTCCCCCTCGGGTATGGGCTTGTCTTTCCTTTTCTTTGGCACTTCCTCTAGCTCCCTCCCATTTCTGAGTGTAACTACATTCACTTGAGGATTCTATTATGTATCACTAGAGAGAGAGCATGTAGGTCTTGTGTTTTGATTCGTTGCTAATTGGCCCATATGCCTTTCAAGATTTCTGAAATCGGTCCTGGGCTATTGATTGTCAAGCAACAACTTCTTTTGAAAATCATTTGTACTCTCTTCCATTTGTTGGGGTGGCTTCTGAGGTTGATTTAAATTCCCTTGGGGTCTATAATGATTATGATTCGGCTGATTTCCACCTCATGAGAAGTTGGGATGATTCTTCCAATTTGGATTTTAAGAGTTCTCGTATTGTGCATGTTGATTCAGTGGACCTCTGCTCTGCTGCCCTACATAGTATATGGATTCAGGATTCGTGGGGAAAATGTCACTCATATGATCGTTGCCACACAGCTCGTAGCAAATAGACATTTATTATACAAGTTGCATCGGTTGAGGTTGCTGCATTGTCATTCTACTAATCTGATTTGCCAATTTGGCTATATCTGCTCTCATGGCTGAAAAGTCATCAAGCTCAATCAACTAGGCTGCTTTCTTCTTAATTGCCTTTCGTGAATCACCATCACCTTGCCAATTATGATCATTAGCAGTGAAGTTAGTTAGCAAGAGTGGGATTTCACTGTACGGTCTAGCCATGCAACCACCGCCACAAGCTAAATCAAGATTCATCTTTGATGCATCATCTAACCCATCCATGAAAGTGTGACCCAATACCTCGTCAGTTTGACAATGATGTGGACAGTCTCTGAGTATCTTCTTTATCTTTCCCATTCTTGACGGAGTGTTTCGCTATCCTGTTGTTCGAACCCAACAATATAATTCCTCAATGACTTTGTCTTCTCAGTGGCTAAAACTGATTAAGAATTTCCTTGCTAGATCATCCCAAATGTGGATTGAGTTTGCGGGCTCCTTCTGCAAAAATTCCTTAGCTTCTCCAAGCAGTGAAAAGGGGAAAAGTGTCGGCCTGACATAGTCTTTGGAAATGTTTGGATAATTGTAAGTGTCTGTAATTTCCAAGAAATTCTGAACGCGCCTCTGCAGGTCTTCATGAGATAGACCCACATATTGCCCTTTGGACTGGATCAACAGCACCATGTATTGTTTGATTTCAAAGTCCCTTGTGATATCAGGCTTCACAATAGCCTGAGTTATATTAGCAAGACTGGGCCTTGCGGCTTCAATCACCGTGCGCTCCTCATTCCCTGCCATCTCTATTGGCTGTGGTCAAACTATTATGTCCAACTCTCTTTCAATTTTGGTTCTGGTGTCTACTTCCCTCCTCACTTTGTGAAGTGTTGGTTCAGTTTGAGGATCAAGGGGAAGTAGATTGTTTGTGCTTCGAATCCTCCATATTCAAGAGAAAAGCCTGTGTTAACACAAGCAAGGTAAACTGAAAATTAAAGCTTGAACAAATAACGATAAAAGATTAACTAAATCAAGTGGCTAATTTCTAAGTCCCCGAAAACGACGCCAATAACTTGTTGCGACCAAAAAACTCACGCAAGTGCATGTGATCATCAAGTAATAAAGTAGTAAGTAGAGTATCATTCACACAAAGACTTGTGATCAACTATTGACTGATTCAACTAACTTATCGATCTAAGAGATTTTTCACAAATTATGGTCGTCTCTAATTTTCTACCTAAAAATATTAATGAATGAAATAACTAGAATAATCAACCAAACAACTAACAATTTCGAATAACAATTAGGGGATAATATTCCAGGGTCACAGGCTAGCTAACAATCGTATTGTGTTCTTGGCTTAAAATAACTAATTAATTTATCTGGATTGTTGATTGACAGGGTTGATATTACTCATAAGAATCTATCGATTCCTTACTCGCCTATTCAAGTTAACTTAATGCCTATATGTTTATGGAATTAAGATTAATAAGAATGGATTTATAATTCCTATATCTCAACCAAGCAAGTCCATTAGGTATATGTCTATCCTAATTGCGAACTTGTTCCCCGATGCTCATGTTCAAGAACTTGCTCTATTTAGTTCTATATGCAATCTAGAGTTCCCACTTTCGAGTTCAACTATAAATTTGTAGATAGTATTTCCATGTTAGCTACTCAGTAAAATAATTGAGGACAGAACTAAATAAACAACTCAATATGATTGAATCAACTTCGTTAAATTAAACTCTGAACAACAATATTCATGTTTCACCCATGACCCTAGAACAATAGGTTTTAGCCACTCACAGTAGTGTTCATCTCAATAATATTCAATTTCATTCAAATTGTAAAAACAAAAGGAAGAAAAGAAGAACTTGATGTTGGAATCTCCTCCTTGCCTCTTGCCTCTCTTTCATGCACTAAACTACGAAAATCTTGATAAATAATTCTTGGACGAGCGTGACTTAGGTTAAGTGAATTTTCCTCCAGAATTCCAATTTTATCCCTTAATATTATTTTCCGGAACTGGGACTAGCGCAACTTTTGTAGTATAGGATAATTATTTTAAACTAATATGATTATATATATATATATATATATATATATATATATATATATATATATATATATATATATATATATATATATATATATATATATATATATATATATTCAAAGCATTTGGGTTACTCAAGTCACATCAAGGAAGAAATGGATATAAAGTGGATATGATACATTTAAATTTATGTGGTATTTATATTTGGAAATTTCTCATTAAAGTTTATGCCATGTCATATTTATGGTAGGACTTTGAGCAAAAATAACTTTTTAAGTGACAATGATAAAGTTTAGTTAGTTTTAAGTGACAGAAAATAATTGAGTGACTATAGTGAGATTGAAAGATAGTTGAATGAGAATCAGTGAAATTACGCCCTACTTATGGCCTATGCTTCTTTTCATCTGTTCTCTAGTCGAGAGTCTATCAGAAACAGCTTCAGTGTCTTCCAAACCCCTTTTTATTGTTGTGTACAATAAAAAGATTTGTGTTATGATAAATATCATATTATGGTGGATGTCTAGTCGAGAGTCTATCAGAAACATATTTTGTATTTTCAATGACATATTCCATGACATATTTTCTTCACTTTTTATGCCTATATAAAGGCCTTGTAATAGATAGGAAAATACACACAATTAAAGATGAAATAAGAATCTATCTTCCTTTCTTTCTCTATACATCTATTAGTTTATTTTATTTCCTTGTTCTATTTTGTTACTTTGAGTTATATTTTATAACACGTTATCAGCACGAGGTTCTGCCGTCTCAACAAGCTCTTTGAGAAGATTAAGGTAATTTTTCTCCTCTTTTTAATTATGACTGACATTATGAAAAGAAAGTTCGTTGCCCTTGAAATTTCAGGCAAGAACTATATGACATGGGTGTTGGATGCTGAAATCCATTTAGATGCAATGGGTCTTGGAGACGCCATTAAAGACAGAAATAAATCATCCACCCAAGATTGTACTAAGGCCTTGATTTTCTTGCGCCATCACCTTGATGAAGGGTTAAAAATTGAATATCTTACATTCAAAGATCCACTTGTTTTGTGGAATGTCTTAAAGGAAAGATATGACAACTTAAAGTTGGTCACCCTTCCACAAGCACGATATGATTGGGCTCATCTGAGGCTCCATGACTTTAAGTCTGTTTCTGAATATAATTCTGCGATGTTCAGAATTACTTCTAAATTGAAACTCTGTGGAGATACTATCAGTGAGTATGATATGCTTGAAAAAACATTTACAACATTTCATGCCTCCAATATGGTTCTGCAACAGCAGTACAGAGAGAAAGGTTTCAAGAAGTACCCTGAGCTGATTTCTCTTCTTCTTGTGGCTGAGCGAAACAATGACTTGCTCATGAGAAATCATGAAAATCGACCCACTAGGTCTACACCATTGCCTGAAGTGGATGAGGTATATTCCCACTATGCTAAGCATGAAAAAGGTCGTGACTCTATTCGCAGTCGTGATCGTGATCATAGTCGTGGTCGTGACTCTATCCGTAATCGTGATCGTGATCATAGATGTAGCCGTGGCCGCGGCCGTAGACAAGGAAGAAATTTTCCTGGTGTTAATCATCCCCAAAAGAGAAAAAATCACCAAAAGTGGAAAGGGAAATATGAGAAACCAACAGCAAATGGTTCAGAAACTGAATGCTATCGTAGCGGTGGAAAAGGGCATTGGGCAAATATTTGTCGTGTACCAAGACATTTGGTTGAGCTTTATCAAGCATCTCTAAAGAATAAAGGCCCTGAAGCCAATTTTGTCTCTGACAATGATTTTGACATCACCCACTTGGATGTGGCAGACTTCTTTGAGCGCCCAGATGAAAAAATAGACCACTTGATCGGTGATGGATCTGTGGTTACAAAAAATTAAGTTGTTTGATTTTATTTTATTTTATTTTGCTTATTAATATTAGTTAATAAACATCATGTAAGTATCGTAGTTTACATGAGTATTAGTTTTGCAATTAGAATTATTTAGTATGTTGAATTAGTATAGTACGTCATTGAATAAAATTTGGATTTAGTCTGCTGGTTATTACACTACATTATTGAGTTTGAATATTGATCTTATTAAAAGATCAACAGTAATCTACTCTATTGCTTTGTTAGTGATAAAGGTCCCAATTGATTAGCCCTCTAGAAAAAGAAAAAGAATGATATATTTGGTCTGTTGTAACATGGAAGATATTATTGGAACTGAAGTATGAATTAACGTGCCACTCTTTGCTAAAGTTTTTTCATATGTTTAAAAGGATTGATTTAAAATCAGCTAGTACCGTACGAAATTTTTTGCATTGAAATGCGATATTTTTTTTAGTTAAGTTGTCCAAATCAAAGAAAGTCTTACCAAAATTTATCATCACACGTTATTGATTTAACTTTGTTTCTTTTTCGTTTCTCCGAAAAATACTAATGTTATTCTTATTTTTTGTATGTCAAACCATGGGAAGAAAATATGGATATATCACAAAGAAAAATTGGATCACAGTTCAATTGTAAAAATATTTGTTTAATTGATTCATGTACAACACATACAATATTCAAAGAGAAGAAATATTTCTCTCATTTAAGTATATGTAAGGCAGATGTTACTACAATTTATGGTAGTAGTAATCTAACTGAAGGCTCTGGAAAAGCTATTATAACTCTGCCTAAGGGAACAATACTTATCATAGAGAATTCAATGTTCTCCTCCAAGTCCAAGAGGAACTTGTTGAGTTTTAAAGATATCCGCAGAAATGGATATCATATCGAGACAATAGATGAGAATAATCTTGAATATCTCATCATTACCAAAAATGTCTCTGGCCAGAAAAGGGTTATTGAGAAGTTCCCATCTTTGTCTTGTGGTCTGTATTGGACAAGAATTGGTGCAACTGAGGCACATTCTATTATAAACCAAAAGGTTACCGATTCCAATACTTTTATACTTTGGCATGATCGATTGGGACATCCTGGATCAATTATGATGAGACGAATTATAGAAAACTCAAATGGGCATCCATTAAAGAATTTAAAGATTCTTTTAAATGATGAATTTTCTTGCACTTCTTGTTATCAAGGCAAGTTAATTATTAGATCATCACCAACAAAGGTTGGAATTGAGTCCCCTACGTTTTTGGAACGTATACAAGGAGACATTTGTGGACCTATCCACCCACCTAGTGGTTCGTTCCGATATCTTATGGTCTTGATAGACGCATCTTCTAGATGGTCCCATGTGTGCCTATTGTCATCTCGCAACCTCGCGTTTGCAAAATTAATGGCACAAATAATTCGATTATGGGAAAAATTTCCCGATAATCCAATTAAGTCTATTAGACTTGATAATGCTGCTGTATTTTCATCCCAAGCATTTAATGATTATTGCTTATCAATTGGGATAAAAGTGGAACATCTTATAGCTCATGTTCACACTCAAAATGGTCTTGCAGAGTCTTTAATTAAACGTCTGCAATTGATAGCAAGACCGTTACTCATGAAAACAAGGCTACCCACTTCTGTTTGAGGTCACGCCATTTTGCATGCAGCAATGCTTGTTCGTCTCAGATCGACAAATTATCATAAATATTCCCCGTAGCAATTAGTTTTGGGTCATGAACCTAATATATCCCATTTAAGAATTTTTGGATGCGCAGCATATGTGCCTGTAGCACCTCCATATCGCACCAAAATGAGTCCGCAAAGAAGGTTAGGAATATATGTTGGGTTTGAATCGCCCTCCATTATTCGCTACCTCGAGCCATTAACGAAAAATTTATTTACTGCACGATTTGCAGACTGTCGATTCGATGAGACACTTTTCCCAAAATTAGGGGGAGAAGTTGGTGAAACCAAACGGGAAATTTTGTGGAAAAATCCATCATTATCTCATATTGATCCACGTGCCTCTATTTGTGAAAAAGAGGTACAAAAGATTATTCATTTGTAGAGAATAGCAAATCAAATGCCAGATGCATTTACGGATATGAAAAGGATAACAAAATCACATATCCTCGCGAAGAATATTCCAATCCGTATTGATGTCCCTATTGGACAATCTTCTAGTGTCATAGCTAATGAGTCAAAAGCACGACTGAAACGTGGCAGACCATTAGGTTCCAAAGATCGAAATCCTAGAAAAAGAAAAATAAATGATCAAAATGACACTATGAAAGAATCTCATGAAGAAATCCACGACTTAATAAATTCTGAGATTCATGAGGAATCCATTGAGCCTGAGACTCAAGAAAATAAGGAACTATCAATAAATCCAATCGATACTGAGAAAATTTGAATCGAGTGGATATAGTGGTGGATTATGTCTTTGCATATAATGTTGCATCCATCATTATGCAAGAAAATGAGGATCTTGAATCTCAATCTGTTGGAGAATGTCGACAAAGACTTGATTGGTCAAAATGGCAAGAAGCAATCCAATCAGAGTTGAATTCACTTGCAAAACGTGAAGTTTTTGGGCCTATAGTCCAAACACCTAATGGTGTTAAGCCTGTTGGCTATAAATGGTTCTTTGTACGCAAGTGAAATGAGAAAAATATGGTACAAAGATATAAGGCACGCCTTGTTGCACAAGGATTTTCACAAAGGCCTGGTGTCGATTATGAAGAGATATATTCAGCTGTTATGGATGCTATAACATTCCATTATCTCATTAGTTTTGCTGTCCATGAAAAACTTGACATGCATTTAATGGATGTGGTTACCGCCTACCTTTACGGCTCACTTGATAATGAGATATACATGAAAATTCCCGAGGGCTTTAAAATGCCTAATAACTCAAAATCCCGAGAAATGTTTCCAATCAAATTGCAAAGATCTTTGTATGGTCTAAAGAAATCAGGACGAATGTGGTATAATCGTCTTAGTGAGTATTTATTAAAGGAAGGCTATATAAATGATGCCATTTGCCCATGTGTTCTCATAAAGAAAACAATATCGGAATTTGTTGTACTTGCCGTATATGTTGATGACATAAACCTTATTGGAACTCCTATAGAACTCTAAAAGGCAATTGATTATTTAAAGAAGGAATTCGAGATGAAAGATCTCGGAAAGACAAAATTATGTCTTGGTTTGCAAATTGAACATTTGGCAAACTGAATTTTTGTTCATCAATCTACCTACATAGAAAAGGTATTGAAACAGTTTTACATGGATGGAGCACATCCATTAAGTACTCCGATGGTTGTTCGATCACTTGATGTGAACAAGGATCCATTCCGACCTCAAGAAGAGAATGAAGAGCTACTTGGCCCTGAAGTACCATATCTTAGTGCAATTGGTGCACTAATGTATCTTGCCAATACTACAAGGCCCGACATAACTTTTTCAGTTATAGCTCTGCTCCCACAAGGAGATATTGGAATGGGATCAAACACATATTGCGGTATCTAAAAGGGGCTACCGATATGGGCTTATATTATGGCAACAATTGCAGTCCCGATCTTGTGGGTTATGCTGATGCTGGGTATTTATCTGACCCCCACAAGGCTCGATCTCAAACAGGTTATGTATTTACCTGTGGAGGCACTGCCATATTTTGGCGATCGACTAAGCAATCAATTGTGGCTACTTCATCTAATCATGCTGAGATAATTGCTATTCATGAAGCAAGTCGAGAGTGTGTGTGGTTGAGATCGATAATACATCTTATTCGAGACAAATATGGTGTGAAATGTGACAAGTTACCCACAATTTTGTATGAAGACAATGCAGCATGCATAGCTCAATTGAAGGGAGGATTCATAAAAGGAGATAGGACAAAGCACATTTCACCAAAGTTATTTTTCACACATGATATTCAAAAGAATGGTGATATTAATGTGCAACAGATTCGTTCAAGTGATAATATGGCTGATTTGTTCACAAAATCTCTACCTGACGTCAACCTTCAAGAAGCTAGTGTACAAGATCGGGATGCGAAGGCTTAAGGATGTGAAATGATGCTCTCATCAGAGGGAGTTAATGCGCGTTGCACTCTTTTTTCCTTACAAGGTTTTGGCCTACTGGGTTTTCCTTGCAAGGCTTTTAACGAGGCAACCAAAAGGCGTATTATTAGATATGTGTACTCTTTTTTCTTTGCTAGAATTTTTTTTTTCCATTGGGTTTTATTCTAGTAAGGTTTTAACGAGGCACATTATCTATAGACATCCAAGGGGGAGTGTTATGATAAATATCATATTATGGTGGATGTCTAGTCTTCTTCCATGATCTTAATCTCAAATGCTTAATGACATATTTAATAACATATTTTGTATGTTCAATGACATATTCCATGACATATTTTCTTCACTTTTTATGCCTATATAAAGGCCTTGTAATAGATAGAAAATACACACAATTGAAGAAGAAATAAGAATCTATCTTCCTTTCTTTCTCTATACATCTCTTAGTTTATTTTATTTCCTTGTTCTATTTTGTTACGTTGAGTTATATTTTATAACAATTTGTGTATAATTATCCTACTCAAACCCCTTTTTATGGGAACTTACTGAATTTGTTGTTGTTGTTGTTACACAAGTTATAACCACAATCATAACACTTATTAGAGGAAGAATACTTGATTAAGACAGCTAGTTAATGTTATCTTAAAGTTCATACTTTTAAGGGGAAAACGTATTAGGATTTCTAGGGTCAAAAGGAGCTATTGGTTCGGTACTTTAATTATTATACGTTTGTAAATTGAAACCAGAATGGATTGTACATGTCACACTAACACTACAATCTATCTAAAATTAGCATTAAGATTTCCAATGCTGAATTGTTAAATAGAAAGTTAGAAACTAACACCCTCGAATATACCTACACGAGTTGAGAAGTCGTGAAGCATTTCATTTCAAAACACAAAAAGTAGTTAATAGATTTTTGCAGACAACGACAACCACACCTCAACACTAAATTAGTTGATATCGCCTATATAAATATTCATTATCGTATAATAGATTCATAAGTATTTAAAAAATATTTAGTATTTTTAATACAAACTAGAATTTTTAATAAAAGGAAATGAAACGTTTTAGATATATAAATGAAATAATAATTTAACTTACTTAAAAATGTGTGTATGAATAGTTTTCCATTTTTTTCTCCTTCATTAAAAAAAATTCTCTCTTCCTTAATTTGTCTAAGTCAACATTTTTTTTTTCAATCTCTTCATATTTCAGAAAATGTTATATATTTTTGTGTTTCTCTTTGAGATTCTTACTCACTTCTTTCTCCAAATATTCATTACTCATCTACTTTCAAGATTTCTCTAGTTCAAGTGTTCGGCAATATTTTAAGCTTCCAATGGTTTTGTACTTCTACTGCTTTATAAAATCTTATCTAATATCGATAATATCTCAAGAAAAATTAAATAAGTTGGCTATATTATCAATTGAGCAAGAATTACTAGAAAAAACCGATTATAAAAAAATTTACTAATAACTTTATATTTAAAAAAAGTTAGAAGAACAACCTTCAAATAATAATATATTTTATAACTTTTTTTTTTAAATTTTTTAGGCCACATATTAAACTTTGATTTTAGGTTCTATATGTACTTGAGCCGCCCCTTTATTGTAAGGTGTTTTAAATCAATTAAAATAGTTTTGTTGATGTGATTTTACGTCTACATATTTTCCTTTTTAACACCTTCCATCATCATATTTCACATCTAAGAACTCGCGCATCTTCCATAACATGTCGTTGTATCATCTCAAGCATATTCTTTCATTTTATTCTCTATATACTATACTTGCATTTTTTTTTTGGATGTGATAAAAAATTTTAAATCTTAATTTTTTTTGCAACCATTAAATAATGCATAAGAATGTGATAAATATAATGTAATAACACTCCCAGAATCAAAGACTCATTGGAGAAATGGCAAGATGCACAACTCTAAACCTATAAGCCGGAGAATAATTGACGTCGATCATTGTCAATACAATAAAGAGCTACCAGTTCTATAACTTTTAAAATTTTATATCCTTAAATAAATAGTACTATGCTGTGTGCCAATAATTCCATAGTTTCGTACATTATTTGCATTGCATTTTATATGTCTTTAATGATAAATTACATTTTATTGCGCGTAATAGAGTTTATTTTATGTGTAGGTAAATTGAATATGAAAGTAGAGCAAAAAGGACACTAAAATGTTGAAAGCGTGCTCGAGAACTGTGAAAAGGAGAAAGCTCGCGATGCTAAGCCTTAAGTAGGCTTTATACCTGGTGAGGCAAGATAAAGGCCAGCTTAACCAAGCGTTAGACCTGGCGAGGCCCGACAAAGGCCAGGTCCACCAGGCGTTATGCCTAGCGACACCATGCTTGGGGCAAGATGCATTCTGAGCTTTGAAGGCTTATTTCCTCTCCTGGTTTGACTAGGACTTGGCCTACCCATTTAGGGTTTTTCCTACACATCTAAGTAGACCTATAAATACCACTTTTAAGGAGGAGACTCACATTAGACCTTAAATTTTGACCAAAAGAGGCAAGAGCACATTAGGAGCAAGGCGGAGAACTCTTTGATGATTTTTTTTACTTCCTTCTTCCTATTTTCCATTAATGGTTATGAATTCTAGTATTGTAGTTTTGCATACTATTATGAATAGCTAATTTGTTATCTAGGGTTTTATGGAACCTATTGGAAGATAATTTTTCTGTTACGTTAATATAGATTTGTTGTGGCTTTTTCTCTATTTGTTCAACTATGTTTATATTGGGGTTGGTTGAAGAGGTCTCAATTGACTGTGCCTATTTAATATGTATTACTCGGGAGAGAGTGCATATTTAGGTAGTTGTTGAACAACATCGCTCCTAATGTATATGAAGGATCAATACTGAGGGTTTAAATATGGGATTAGGGATAATGAAATATTGGTGCGATCCGAGTGAACCGTGCTTAATGACAACTAGCATAATTTAGGAGAGTATGTCTAGTAAATTGTGGTAGATAAAACTTAAGCAAATATATTAAATGTAGCGGAAAGGATTTCGACAATAAGGGAAATCAGAACTCTAGACCTCCTTAATCTTGTCTCTAACCCTTAATATCTTTAGTCATTAATTTACTCTTTTAATTTCTTAGTTAATTAGTTAAACACAAGAATCTTAATATTTATAAGTTAAAATTTGTTCGAGCTTGTCTTCTTGGTGATAGTGAATAATTGTAGCTAAATCCTTAGCTCTCTGTGGGATTCGACCCGGCTTTAGATCGCTTTATATTTGTAGCAACCACTTATTCTTTTTAGGACTAGAGTTGGGCGTGATCAAATTTTGGCATTGTTGCCGGGAAACTAACGGTGTAGTAATAGGTGTACATATTGTTAGGTTTCAAGTTTGAAATTTTATTTTATTTTTTTTAATTTTATTTTATTGTTTTTGTTGATTTGAGAAAATGGCATCTTGGTATTATGGGAGTTTAGGTGTTGATAATTCTACTATTGATCATCGTATATACTGTGGAGGAAACCAACCATGGCAAAATTATTAAAATATTTTCGAGAGCGAGTTACATGCACCAACTCAATCTTACGCGTGGAATATGTGTGATATGTGTGGTGGTCAAGATGGTCACTTTCATGGTTGTGCTTATATTTCTTATCTTCTCCCAATTCCATACTTTGATGGTTCTTCTTTTTCTTGTGAAGTTAATAGGAACAAAGAACCTAGGGATGATGACCTGAAAGCGATCAACGATAAGCTAAAGCGCCTTGTGGAATAATATGATGAGACACAACTGCGGGTACAAAAGCAAGATACAACTATTCGCAACTTGGAGGCTCAAGTGAATCAACTAGTTGAAGCTTTTAATGCTCAATATATCAATATTATGGAGAGTAGCCAGGAGCGAGTGAATTAGAGATGGAAATTGAGGTGCCAATGGAGGGGTCCAAAGTAGAACCCCAACACTCCAACCAACTGGAATTTGAGGATGCTAATGTTGAAGAAGTAATACTAGAGTCAACTAGGGACTTTGAAGATATAAATTTAGTTGACTCTAATGTGATTGGTATTGTTAAAAATCTTGAAGTTCATGTATTTGAACTCATTGGACCTCATTCCAAATACTTCTCTACATTATGTTCATATGGTTAAATGGAAACTGAGTTGTATGAGCCAATGCAAGAGTCAAAAGAAGAGGTAGATGAGCCCTATATTCTTACATTTTCTAAAATTTTCAAGTTCATAAAGTATTATTTAATTTTTGGCTCGCAATAATTTATATTGACCCAAGAGCAAGATAATAGGGTGGAATAAAAACTTGGGGTCCAATTCATAAGTTCAAAGTGGGGGAAGAAAGTGATTTGTGGTGTGCCGCGGCGTTAAACCAAGTGCATGTTGGGAGGCAACCCATCCTTAGTGTTTTCTTTTATTTATTTTTATTTTTATTTTTGATTGTATTATTTTTTTAGTGTCGATTTTTTATTTTGTAGGAGCATGGAAAGAAAAACTATTAGAAGGATGTAACAGCAACACAGATGGTCGGAACTAAGTGTAAGGTACCCGCACGAATGACCAAACCTGAATAAAGTCTGAGTATCCCATGAGTTGCTAGTGCTTCGGCCATTGGCCTACCAGGAAGTTTCTTTTACCTCTTATTAGTTATGGTGTGCATTGGGAACAATACACTATTTTAAGAGTGGGGTGAAAAAATTATCTGGGTGACTTTCTATACTAATTTAGTTGTGTTAGTTTAATTAATTAATTTTTTTGAGGGATTTAAGTCTATAAAAAATTCTTTGTAGGTAGTGTAGTAATTCTGTAACGATCCAACTGGACATTTTACCTTTTAGAAACCCGTTCCCTTAACTTAATATTCTCGTGCTTACTTTAGCTAATTTACGACTTGAGGGAATAGTGGGTTTGGGAGTTAGAAGAGTTTTGAGTGAAATATGTCCAATTATTTCTTTAGGATTCTCTTAAAAGACCAAATTTGAATTCGGTCAACTTTTTGGGAAAATAGACCCGAAGTCGTGATTTGATGGTCCCGGAGGGTCCATAGGAACATATGGGACCCGGGCGTATGTCCAAAATCAAATTCTGAGGTCCCTAGCCCGAGTAATAATTTTTTATTAGAAATTATTAAATTGAAGTTTTAAAGAATTAAAGAAACTTAGAAACAATTTATTCCTTAGGTATCGGGCTCATATCTTGGTTCCGAAGCTTGGTACAGGTCCGAAATATCGTTTAAGACTTGCCCGTAAAATTTGGTGTCAATCTGAGTAGTTTAAGGGCGTTTTGACCCGTTAGAGGAAAATTAAGAACTTGAAGTTTATTAGTTTGATTCATTTGGTTTTAGGGGGTGATTCCTATATTTAGCGTTGTTTTGATCGCTCCGAGGGTTCAAGTAGGTCCCCCTCGTAATTTTGGACTTGTCGGTATGTTCGGACGGGGACCGGGGGCCTCGAGCGTCAAACGGACGAGGCTCGAGTGAAGTAGAAATTTGGAGAAAAGGGTTGAGTTTGCTCCTTCTGTCATAACTGCATCTATGGTCCTAGGGCCACAGGTGTGGTCATGACTCCGCAGAAGCGACAAAGGGTAATCCAGGCTAGAATCGCAGTAACAACTTCCCAGTCACAGATGCGGGCCTCAAACCGTAGAAGCGGTCCAGACACTTTTGCCTAGTTTCGAAGATGCGGCTCTCCTTTCGCTGGTGCGGGACCGCAGATGCGGTCCCCTAACCATAGAAGCGGAAGTCAGTGGGCAATGAGCATCATTTAATTCGAGCTCAAAGACCATTTTTATCATTTTACACTCAACCTTTGGGCGATTTCGGGACTCTTGAGAGAAGTTTTTGACTTAGCATTGCAATGTAAGTTATTTCCACTATATTAGTTTAAATACATGTATATTAGATAGATTAAACACTAAAAATTCGGTGAAATCAAAGGGGTTAGAGGTAGACCTAGGGTTTTAATAAAGCTAGGATGTGACCACGAAATTTGTTATGAAAAGAACTAGAAATCATATATTATTGATCCTTGGGTTGTAGAGAAGAACTTTCTTCGAAAAATCTCGAAATCCGAGCACGTGGGACCCGGATCAAAATTTGGGAAAAGTGTGAAAAAGGTTGGGAAATTGTTTAGATAGTTAGAATTCGATCTCGTAAGCCTATATTGACTAGTTCTTACTTCATTTAACTACTTTGTGTTCGTTCAGCTCTGAATTGAGGGCTTGGGTTTGTTCTTGATATTAGAAGTGTGATTTGGAGCGAGGTGCGTCTCCTTTCTAACCTTGTAAGAGGAAATTGTCCCCATAGGCATAACAATTAAATTATTTGTCATTATATTCGGGGGCTACGTACGTACTAGGTGACGAGAGTCTGTGAGTAGCAACTATTATGCTAAGTCCGGATAGTTTAGGACCCATAAGCATGCTCTACGTGATATTCTAGTACAATTTGATTAACTTGAATTCGTATGAACTATTTTGATTAAGAAGAATGAGACTAGAGAATGACCCTTATCTTGTTTGGTCTTTTAAAAGAGAATCATTGGAATTCCCGTGTATGGCTACTCCTATATATATATATATATATATATATATATATATATATATATATATATATATATATATATATATATATATATATATATATTATTGATTGTTGTTGTTGCCTCCCAATGAGCTTATTTCTGTTTGACCGTGCCTCACGGGTGATTTGCGAACGGGGTAATAGATGCATCTATGGTTTGAGCCGTCTAACCTCAGCAGTGCACAATTTATTTTATGTTGGATTGGGCCGTATGTCCCACGGTGATTATTTGCATATATTTTGCTTAGAAGTCCTTCAAGAGTTGTTTTACATATCTGCTTAGACTATGGGCTAGCATCCATGGTAGTACTTGGGAAAGAACAGTTACTCCATGATTATTAAATGTTAATAACTTGTAAAATCCATGCTTATTATGAACTCTTCTCATATTAATTGACCCTAGTAAGTATCGAGTCGACCTTTCATCTCTACTTCTTCTAGATTAGACGAGATACTTACTAGGTGTGTATTGTCTATGGACTCATACTACACTTCTATACTTAATTATATAGGATCTGAGGGAGATACATCTAGTTACCAGTCTGGTGCGCACCTTGAGCTTGTTGCAGAGACTTTTATGGTGAGCGGCTTCCTTCCTATGCCGCTCAGCAGCCAGATGGAGTCTTCCTTTACTTTCTGTCTTTCTTTATCTCAGACAATAGGATAGGGAAATTCTTTTGTATAATCTACTAGATGCCCATACTTGTGACACCAAGTCTTGGCACACACACATTGGTAGACTTACGTTTTGGGTTGTATAATTATGTTACTTATATTATCTATCACATTTGGTTTTGAATCCAAATTGGAGTATTTATTTCCCTCAAATTCTGATAAAATTGACATAAGGAGTTAGAAATGTTCCGCGTTGGCTTGCTTGGCAACGGTATCGAGCACCATCATGACACGTTATGGATTTGGATCATGAAAACATGGTATCATAGCACTAGGTTCACGTAGGACTCACGTGTTATGGGCAAACCTAATAGAATCTTGTTGATCGGTACGGAGATGTCTGTATTTATCTTCGAGAGGCTATATGGTATTAGGAAAGACTACTCTTTATTCATTTCCTATCATGTAGTGGTTAGTATACTAAATTTACCTCTTCTATTCTCTCACGGATGGTGAGAACTCGCACCGCTGATGTTTTGGACCCGGGAGAAGTAGCTCCCCCTGTTTCTAGAGGCCGATATATAGGTCCAGGAGGGTACCGGCCCGTGGTAGGAGATGAGGGCATCCCAGAGCCATTCTAGTTGCACCACCAGTAGATTCTGTGGGGGATCCTATTATTGTAGAGCAGGATGATGTGCCCACAGCTGAGCTTACCCCGGCAAATTTCATGGCAGCACTAGGATTTCAGAAAGTCATGGGTCGCATACTACGGTTCATGGATTCTATGACTCAGGCTAGTTTATTTCCAACAGACCCAACCACTTCACAGGCAAGAAGGGGAGCCTAGACCCCTACTTCTCAGGCTCCAAGTCTACAGTTGTAGTATATCACACTCTGGGTGCACTACCCGCAGATGAGGTTTAGCTGGTTGCTGCAGTGGCACCCTAGCCTATGCCAGCCGTGGATGGTGATCCGTAGAAGTTATTGGACAAATGGATGAGGATTCACCCTCCCGTCTTTGGGGGTGAGCATCACGAGGATGCTCAGGACTTCATTGACAGGTGTAGGGACATACTGCACAACATGAAGATATTAGAGTCACATTGGGTAGACTTCACCACTTTTCAGCTGGAGGGCAGGGCCCGTAGATGGTGGAAGTCTTACATACTTGGCAGGCCAGCAGGTTCTCCTCCCCTCACTTGGGGTCTGTTCACACAATTTTTCCTGGATCGATACATCCCACCCTCTGAGAGGGAAGAGTTGCGGTATAAGTTTGAGCATCTAGAGCAGGGTCAAATGTCAGTGACCGATTATGAGGTGAGGTTTCTTGAGTTGTCTCGCCATGCATTCATTATACTTCCCATAGAGTCAAAGAAACTATGGAGGTTTTTTACGAGGTTACATCCCACTATCCGATCTGGTATGGCCCGAGAGGTAGAGATGGGTAAGGGTATCAGCTAGTGATTGAGATTGCTCATAGGATTGAGGGTTATCGTCTGAGGGGTAGAGAGAATATGCAGCAAGATAAGAGGGCTAGACTTTTAGGAGAGTTCAGATGTGACCCAAGTAGGGTTAGAGGTCACTTCGAGAGGGGTCAGCCTAGCATGCCCTCATATTCAACACCACCACCCCCTCCCCAAGGTGCCCCAGTGAGGCCTTATTTCAGTGCAATGCCGGAGGCTTCTTACTGCCCACCAACGACTCAGTGTTCCTCCGGCAGGTATTCTAGGTATCAAGATTCTTCTAGTGCTCCCTTCAGCACCATGCCAGAGAGTTCCTATGGCCCGCCAGCTATCCAGGGTTCTTCCAGTGGGTATTTGGGTCAGTAGACTCGGACTCCAGTGCAGAAGGCTATGGTGCCAAGAGCATGTTACGAGTGTGGAGATTCGGATCTGAAGAGGACTTTGCCCAGGCTTTGGGGCAAGGAAGTGCAGTAAGGTCAGTAGCCCATAATTTCAGCACCAGCTGCCCAGTCGCCTAGAGGTGGATGGCAATCCAGTAGGGACCGTCATAGAGGTGGAGGTCAGGCGGGGAGAGGTTCGCCAGCTACTGCTCAATCAGGTGGAGGCCAGACAACCAATACTGCAGCTAGATTCTATGCCCTTCCAGCCAGGCCAAATGTATTGGCCTTAGATGCCATCATCAAAGGTATTATTCCCGTCGGTGGTAGGGATTCTTAAGTATTATTTGATCTAGGATCTACTTATTTATATGTATCATCTCTGTTTATTTGTTTCCTAGTTATCTCTCATGAGCCTTTGGACACCCATGTTCATGTGTCCACTCTTGTGGGTGATTATGTGGTTATGGATCGGATCTGCTGGTCTTGTATGATCACTTTCTGTGGTTTTGAGACTAGAGCAGATCTTTTGTTGCTTGATATGTTTTGAGGTCATCTTGGGCATGGATTGGTTATCACCATATCACACAGTCCTAGATTTCCATTCCATGATTGTTTCACTGGCGATACTAGGGTTGCGAGAATGGAGTGGAAGGGTTCCACAATTGATACACCTCGTGGAGTTATTTCCTTCCTGAAGGCTCAGCACATGGTCGAGAAAGGATGTTTGGCTTATTCAGCTTATGTTCGAGATACCACTACAGAGTCTCCAAGGATCGATTCAGTCCTAGTAGTTCGAGAGTTCGCGGATGTTTTTCCTTTTGATCTTTCTAGCATGCATCTAGATCAGGATATTGATTTCTATATTGATTTGGCTCTAGGCAATAAGCCTATATCTATTCCACCGTACCATATGGCTCCTATAGAGTTGAAGGAGTTAAAGGAGCAACTTGAGGAGTTGTTGGCAAAGGGGTTTTTTAGGCCCAGTGTGTCACCTTGGAGCGCACCAGTGTTATTCGTGAAGAAGAAGGATTGGACTATCAAGATGTGCATTGATTACCGCCAGTTGAACAAACTCACCATCAAGAACAAGTATCTGTTGCCCCGTATTGATGATTTGTTTGCCCAGTTGTCGGGTGCTAGGGTTTTCTCTAAGATTGACTTGAGGTCAGGTATCATCAGCTGAAGATTTGGGACGCGGATGTTCCGAAGACTACAATCCGAACTAGAAATGGAAATTATGAGTTTCTGATGAAGTCGTTTGGCTAGACTAATGCCTAGCCGCATTTATAGATTTGATGAATGGGTTATTTAGGTCGTATATTGATTCCTTTATTATCGTCTTCATTGATGACATCTTGATATACTCACATAGCCTGGGGGAGCTCCACCAATATTTAAGAGTAGTGCTTCAGATATTGTGAGAGTAAAAGCTATATGCAAGTTCTCTAAGTGTTAGTGTTGGCCAGAGTTAGTGGCATTCTTAGGGCATGTTGTGTCAGGAGAGGGTATCAAGGTGGATTCCAAGAAGATTGAGGCAGTTCAGAGTTGGCCACGCCCTACTTCAGTGATCGAGATTATAAGTTTCCTGGGGTTAGCAGGCTATTACCGATGATTCGTGTAGGATTTTTCATCTATTGCATCACCTTTAACTAGACTGGCCCATAAGGGTGCTCCATTCCGTTGGTCCGATGATTGTGAGGAGAGCTTCTAGAGGCTCAAGACAACTTTGACTACAACACCAATTCTTGTGTTGCCTTGGGATGTGTATTGATGCAGGTGGGGCGAGTTATTGCATATGCTTCGCAACAGCTGAAGGTTCACGAGAATAATTATCCTGTGCATGATCTAGAGTTGGCAGCGATTGTTCATGCTCTTATGATATAAAGGTATTATTTGTATGGGGTGTCATGTGAGGTTTATACCAATCATCATAGCTTGTAGCATTTATTCAACCAGATGGATTGTAATTTGAGGCAGTGCAGGTAGCTTAAGTTACTAAAGGTTTATGGCATCACCATTCTTTATCATCCGGCCAAGGCGAACATGGTCGTGGATGCCTTGAGTAGAAAGACAGAGAGTATGGGTAGCTTAGCATTTGTTCCAGCAGCGGAGAGACCACTAGCTTTGGACATTTAGTCCTTGGCTAACAGGCTTGTGAGGTTGGACATCTCGGAGCCCAGTCGGGTTCTTGCATGAATGGTTGCTCAACCTTCATAACTAGGGGAGATAAAGGCCCGGCAGTTTGATGATCCACATTTGGCAGTCCTTAGAGAAATGTTGCTTCAAGGGGGTGCCAAGGTGGTTTATATTGGTGAGGATGGTGTTTTGCGACTCTAGGGTCGTCTATATGTTCCCAATGTCGATGGTCTAAGGAAGAGGATCCTATAGGAGACACAGTTCATGGTATTCTATCCACCTAGGAGCTACGAAGATGTATCGTGATTTGAGGTAGCATTACTAGTGGCGGGGGATGAATAAAGAAATAGTGAAGTATATGGCAAAGTGTTTGAATTGTCAGCAGGTCAAGTATGAGCGTTAGAGATTGGGTGGCCTACTTCAATAGATGCCGATACCAGAGTGGACATGGGAATGCATCACCATGAATTTTGTAGTTGGGTTGCCATAGACTTCACGGAAGGTTGATTCAGTGTGGGTCATTATGGATAGGTCGATAAAGTCGGCCCATTTCATTCTTGTGGCGACTACTCATATAGTAGAGAGGTATGCTCAGATTTATATTCAGGAGATAGTCCGATTGCATGGTGTGCCGATTTCCATCATATCAGACAGAGGCCCTCAGTTCATTTTCCATTTCTGGAGAGCCATTTAGAATGAGTTGGGGACCCGTGTAGAGCTTAACACAATATTCCATCCTCAGACCGACGGGTAGTCTGAGCGGAAAGTTTAGATTTTATACGATATGCTTAGAGCATGTGTGATTGACTTTGGAGGGCAGTGGGATCCGTTTTTTCCTTTAGCGGAGTTTGCGTACAACAACAACTATTAGTCCAGCATAGAGATGGCCATGAAGCTTTATATGGTCGACGTTGTCGCTCTCCTATCGGGTGGTTCGATCCCTGTGAGGCTAAGTTACTTGGTATGATATTTGGAACAGGATGCTTTGGATAAGGTGAAGTTGATTCAGGATAGGCTTCATATAGCTCAGTCCAGACAGAAGAGTTACGGGGATCAGAAGGCGCGTGATGTATCATATATGGTTGGCGAGAAGGTTCTCTTGAAGGTCTCTCCAATGAAGGGCAATATGAGTTTTGGGATGAAGGGCAAACCAAGGTTTATCGGTCCCTTTGAGGTGTTGAGATAAGTTGGGGAAGCTACCTATGAGCTTGCTTTACCTCCCAGTTTATTGGGAATTCATCCAATTTTTCATGTATTGATGCTTCGGAAGTATCATGCTGATCTATCACATGTGTTGGACTTCAGTACAATTTAGTTGGATGAGAGTTTGGGTTAAGAGGAGGAGCCAGTTGCCATTGTTGATAGATAGAAGCACCAGTTGAGGTCCAAGAGGATTTCTGCGGTGAGGGTCCAGTGGAGAGGCCAACCAGTTGAGGAGACGACCTGGGAATCCGAGGAGGAAATGCAAAGCAGATATCCTCACTTATCAGCAGTTCAGGTACCTTTCTAGCTAGATGGAGTCTTCCTTTACTTTTGCTATTTTTCTTTATCTAAGACAGTAGGATAGAGATATTCTTTTATATGTCTACTAGATGCCCATACTTGTGACACCAGGTCTTGGCAAACAAACATTGGTAGACTTACGTTTTGGGTTGTATAATTATGTTACTTACATTATCTATCACTTTTGGTTTTGAATCCAAATTGGAGTATTTATTTCCCTTAAATTCTGATACAATTAACATAAGAAGTTAGAAATGTTCCGCATTGGCTTGCCTGGCAATGGCGTTGGGCGAAATCATAACCCGTAATGGAATTGGGTCGTGACAAATTCCCCCTTGGTTTTTCTTTGTGTCGCAATTATTTTCGAAGGGTTTTGCTTGAATCGGGTAGTAGTTTTCCCTTTTTCTTTTACTTTGTTATTTTTAGAGTAGAATAGAATTAGGAAATAAATGGAGGAAGAAAGATGAGATTCCTAGGCGCCATTGACTTGTTTGAAAGTAGCATATTTAGGCTTTGGCATGTGTAGTATCTTCCCTATGAGCTAAAATTGCTTATGGTGCCTTGGTTATTTGGATAGCATGTTTTGTGATGCCTACGTCTCCTTTTCTTGACTTATGTTCACCTTGTGCTTAATGCTTAATATCTTGTAGCTCTATGAATACTTGCATTAGTTTGATAATAGGAATGAGACCGTCCTTAGTGAATCATGTGCCACATGTGGTGAGATTTTTTGTAGTTCATGTATTTGTACTTGTGTCTTGAACTTGCTCGGTATGTGATCTGAAGAGAAATTGTAGATGAAGCTTAGTGAGAAAAATGATTTTAAGCTTTCTTTGATGTCTTTTCAAGCTTTATGGCTATCACAAGTAAAATTTGTCCCTAGATAACCCTTTTGAGCCTATAGACTTTTATTTGGCATTCACATTACAAGCCTATATACTTTTTGTTCTTAATTGATATTTTTGATCCTTTTACCTCTTAAAGCACGTTAATTGTGAAATGAGCGTGAAGTAAGAAGGGACTAAGTGTGGGGTGATATTTGAGTAGAACCAATGAAAGGAAGAAAGGTGCACTTGTTCTGTCAAGTAATACATCACTAGCAAGAACTACATAGGAAAAGAGAGAGAGAGAGAAAGAAAAATCTGGAAAAAAAAAAGAAGAAGAAGAAAAAATAGAGATTAATAAATTGTTGTCTTGTTCTTGCTAGTGGATATGAATTAAAGTAGTGCTTAAAGAAGAAGGGTACGTTGTTAGGGTTAATTTTGTGTGTGAAATTGTAGGGGATTGAGAAATTTGCGTGTCACGACCCAAATTCCATACTAATTTGTGATGGCGCCCAACACCGTGGTTAGGCTAGCCAATCCTAAAAACTAGCAAGTTTTTCATTAAATGTATTAAACGTCCTAACATTTCCCTTAACTTAAATTCAAAACAGTCAATAATGGACAATTTCATAACAATATAAATACAACCCAAAAGGATAGTCTACGAATGTATATGCCAGGAACTAGTGTCACAAGTACTAGGGCAACTAGTAGAATATACAAAAGAATGTTGCTATCCTACTGTCTGAAACAAGAAATACAGTAATAACAAAAGAAGAGACTCTCATATGTTTCTGCATAACTCAGAGGGGCAGCTCACCGTGGAATCTCGGTCAAATCAGGAACGTGCATCAAACTGGTAGCTAGATGTACCTGCCTCAAATCTTGTATATTTATGTACAAAAGCATAGTATGAGTATATAAACCATATGTACCTAGTAAGTATCTAGTCTAACCTCGAAGAAGTAGTGACGAGGGGTCGACTTGACACTTACTAATGTCAATATCAATAATATATAAGGTTTACACTAAGCATGGATGGAATGTAAATAATGACATATTCAGAGCAGGGATATATATATATATATATATATATATATATATATATATATATATATATATATCGAATTCAGTTGCATGCAATAACTTACATTTCAAGGCATTTAAAACCAGTAAATCACGGTGAATTCCACATAATATCATGCGCATATTATGACTAGGTCGTACGGCCTGATCCAATATAATAATAATTGTGCACTGGTAGAGGGTCGAATGACGCCAACCATAGATGCATCTATTTCTACCGAGACGATTAGACCAACTCACATATAGCAATTATTATCAAGAAGGCACATAAAGGCTCATTTATAGTCAAATAAGTTCATACAAGTTCTCAAGTAAGTGCGTGCATTCATTTATATTTGTTGCAATCCCTAACATGTCCTAAGTGATCTTAGTAGCAAGCAAGAATGTAAGAAATAGCAAGTATGGCGTGATACGGGTCCTAAACTACTCGGACAATTAGCATAATATTAGCTACACACGAATTCTTCACCATATACGTACGTAGGCTCCACAGACTATCACATACATTTATTTGATTCACCTAGGGGTTTATTTCCCTCTTACGAGATTAGAATGGAGACTCACCTTTCCCAAAGCTTACTTCCAATATCAAGAACGCGCTCAAACCCTCTATCCAGAGTCGAACAATCCACAACTAATCAAACTGGGTAAGAACTAGTCAATACAAGCTTAAGAGTTCATATTCTAACTATTAAAGCAATTTCCCAATCCTAAACACAAGTTTCCTAAAATCCTTCCCCACCCACGTGTCCGGATTCCGGAAATTCTCAAGAGAAGTTGTTACCCATAACCTAAGGATTAAGAATATATGATTTTTACTTCATGCCATAAGAAAGTTCATGTTAAAATCTTGTTTTCATCAAAACCCTAGGTTTTACTCTAATCCAATAATTTCTATAAATATTTAGGTGTTAATCTACGCGAAAACCAAGTATTAAACTCACATTAAGTATGAGTAACTTACCTCACAATTGCTAAGTTGAAATACCCTCTTGGAAGCTGCCAAATTGCCCAAACAATGAGTGAAATCTACCAAAAATGACACATTCCCGTATTAAATGAAGGCACTGCCTTCATCTATTTTCACACCTCAGGTTAGGAGACCTCATCTGCGGTCTCACTTCTGCGAGAAAGTGTCAGCATCAGCAAACTTTGCTTAGGCTGGCTGGGGCAGCATCTGCGATCTGGGGCCGCATCTGTAGTTTGGGGCTACTTCTGCGAAAGGGAGCTGATTTTGTGGTTTTTGGGCTCCCTCCTTGCGTCTGCATCTGCGATGGGTGGACCACTTGTGCGGTCTCGCACCTGCGGCTGTTCAACCATACGTGTGGTTATGACAGCAAACTGTAGCTTCAGCTATTTTCAAAGTTTTCTAACTCAGCTCGAGCCTCACCCGATTGGCGCTCGGGGCCCTGCCCGAACATACCGACAAGTTTGAAATCATAAAACAAACTGACTCGAACCAGACCCGAAACAACGCTAAACTACGAATCACCCCTAAAACCTATTGGATCAAACTTATGAACTTCAAGTTCTTCAATTCGCATCCAGTGCGATGAAACACACATATATTACTCGTATTGACACCAAATCTTGCGTGCAAGTCTTAAATGACAATACAGAAATATTCCCGATCTCAGAATTCCGTTCGGATCTCGATAACACAAAAACCCACTCAAACCAAATATTTAAGAACTTGGAAATCCTTAAGGAATCAACTTTCACTATTAGGTGCCAAAACGCTCCCGGGTCATCCAAAACCCGATCTGGGCATACGCCCAAGTCAAAATCATCATATGAACTTGTTGGAACATTCAAATCCGATTTTCGATGTCATTTCCTAAAAATGTTGACCGAAGTCAAACTTGACCTTTTAAGCCAACCTTAAGGAACCAAGTGTTCCAATTTCAACTCAAACTCTTCCAAATCTCGATCCAACTATCCCCGCAAGTCATAAATAAGTAAAAGCAAGTATGGGAAATCTTATTTAGCAAAACGGGGTTCTAGAAAGCAAAATGACCAGTCGGGTTGTTACATTCTCCACATTTTAAACAAATGTTTATCCTTGAACGGGTTCAGATTCATACATAAAGTGTTGAATAAGTGCGGGTATCAGCTCCACATGTCCTCCTTGGACTTCCAGGTCACCTCCTCGATTGGTTGGCCCCTCCACTGGTCCTTTACCGCAGAAATCTTCTTGGATCTTAACTGGAGGTCATATCTATCAATAGTGGCAACCGGTTCCTCCTCGTAACCCAAGCTCTCATCTAACTGAATAGTACTGAAGTTTAACACATGAGACAAGTCAGCGTAATAACTCCGAAGCATAGATACATGAAAAAATAGATGGACTCCCGATAAGCTGAGAGTAAAGCAAGCTCGTAAACAACCTCCCCAACTCACCTCAATACCTCAAATGGGCCTATAAACCTGGGGCTCCACTTGCCCTTCTTTCCGAATATAATAATACCCTTCATTGGCGATACTTTCAGAAGGACCTTCTCGTCGACCATGAATGATACATCCCGTGTCGTCTGATCTGCATAACTCTTATGTCTGGACTGAGCTATGCGAAGTCTCTCCTGAATCAACTTTACCTTATCCAAGGCGTCTCTCACCAAATCCGTACAACTTAGCCTCACCATGCTCAAACCACCAAATAGGAGAAGACATCGACGACCATATACGGCCTCAAATGGAGCCATCTCGATGCTGGACTGATAACTGTTATTGTACGCAAACTCAGCCAAAGGAAAGAATTGATCCCACTTCCCTCCAAAGTCAATCACACATGTCGTAAGGATGTCCTCCAGAATCTAAATTGTACGCTCCGACTGCCCGTCAATCTACGGGTGTAATATTGTGTTTAGCTCTATGCGGGTCCCTATCTCACTCTGTACGGCTCTCCAAAAATGGAAAGTGAAGTGAGGGCTCTATCTGATATGATAGAAACATGCACACTATGTAATCGAACTATCTCCCTAATGTAGATCTAAGCCAACCTCTCTGAAGTATAAGCAGTCACTATCGGAATGAAGTGTGCCGACTTGGTCAACCTATCGACAATGAACCAAACTATATCAAACTTCTGCATTATCTGTGGAAACCCAACAACAAAGTCATAATAATGCGCTCCCACTTCCATTCCGGTATAGGCCTCTGCTGAACTAGGTCACCTGGCCTCTGGTGCTCATACTTAACATTCTGGCAATTCAAGCACCTAGCTTCGTCGCCACCAAAAATATTGTCTCAGGTCACGATACATCTTTGTAGCACCTGGATGATAGAATACCGCAAACGGTGTGCCTCATCTAGAATCCTCTCCCTTAAGCCATTGTCATTAGGAATACATAGGCGACCCTGGAGTTGTAGAGCACCATCCTCACCAATAGAAACCTCCTTGACACCACCATGCACCATCGTCTCTCTGAGAACTGCGAAATGCGGATCATCAAACTGTCGGGCCTTGATCTGCTCCAATAATGAAGACTGAGCATCAACATACACAAGGACTCAACTGGGCTATGAAATATCCAACCTCACGATTCTGTTAGCCAATGACTAAATGTCCAAAGCTAGTAGCCTCTCCTCTACTGGAATGAATGCCAAACTACCCATACTTTCTGCTTTCCTGCTTAAGGCATCTGCGACCACATTTTCCTTGCCCGGATGATAAAGAAACTCAAGCCATCTACAATGCCTCAAATTGAGATCCATCTGCTTGAAAAAATGTTGTAAGCTTCGATGATCGGGATAAACCTCACATGACACCCCAATACAGATAATGCCTCCATATATGAATCTTTAGTTAACGTAAAGCATATGCAATAACTCGCCCTTTCTGGATCAATACACATCCCAAGCCGACGCGTGAAGTGTCGCAATACACTATATACATCCATGAACCAGAAGGCAACACAAGAACCAGTGTTGTAGTCAATACTATCTTGAGCCTCTGGAAGCTTGTCTCACAATCATCAGTCCAGCGGAAAGGAACACTCTTCTAGGTCAATCTAGTTAACGGTGCTTCAATCGATGAAAATCCATGCACGAATCAACGATAATAACCTTCTTACCCTAGGAAACTTTGTATCTCGGTCACTGAAATAGGGAGTGGCCAACTCTGAACTACCTCAATCTTCTTCGGATCCACCTTAATACTCTCTCCTAATACAACATGCCCTAAGAGCCACTGACTCAAGACAAAACTCACACTTGAAGAACTTAGTGTATAGCTTATGCTCTCGCAGGGTCTGAAGTACTACTCTCAAATGCTGCTCGTTCCCTCAGGCTATATGAGTATATCAATGTGTCATCAATGAAGACAATAACAAAGGCATCAATATAAGGCCTGTCACACCTCCTTTTTCCGCAGGCCCGCGAGGGCGCGAGAGAGTTTTTCCAATTAAAGGACAATCGAAACGGGATTTATTTAATTAATTCAGAGTCGCCACTTGGGAGATTTATGGTGTCCCAAGTCACCGGTTGAATCCCGAATCGAGAAAAAGAATGACTCTGTTTAACAGTCCGCGAACCAGAAATCCGGATAAGGAATTCTGTTAACCCGGGAGAAGGTGTTAGGCATTCCCGAGTTCCGTGGTTCTAGCACGGTCGCTCAATTGTCATATTTGGCTAAAGTAATTGATTTTAATACATATTATCCTATTGGAGCATTTTTAAAATTAATTACCGTTTTTTGTCAAATTATTTCTACTTAAGAAAATGAATGTTATTTAAGAACATGTTTTCGGATCACGTCGCATGAAATGCACCCGGATCCTCGACACATTCTTATTTAACATTGTTGGATGTGGATTCGGGTCGCATGAAATGCACACTCGTATTTAAGAAAAGTAAAATGATTAAAAAAAATCTAAAGTGACTATGTATTAATACTTTGCGGAGGGTCATGAAATTAGCTAAACGGTCTCATTTATTTTAAAAGTATAATCCTAGAGTGACTACATTTTTTTTTATTTTTAAGTTTGTCTCTAAACGTAAAGAAAATCTCCAAATTAATTACATGCTTGAAAAAGGTCATAACTTATTAGTTATCAATTTAAGACAAATGCAAACAGAAGATTATAATCGAGCTTGCATAAAGGGAGATTATTTTTTTTTTTGCCTTATTCTATTGGTTAATAACATTAAAGTGGAGATCATGAATAAAACATGAGATTGACAAACTGTAATATCAAAACAATCTAACTATTCTCCTAACTAAATTAGCCTAATCGTTATTAGATGGACTAGACTATCGGAATTAACTATGTGAAATTCATTTGGAACTTCATTTTTACAATCATTTGAAACCAAAATTAACGTTAATCAATAATGCTCATTCAAAGGTTTGTTAAACTTAACCAACACTAGAAAAGTCTATTATCATTAATGTTCAAAGGAATATCAACACGTTTTGCTTGAACCCAACTCATGCCTATTGGTAAAATATATGAACGAACTAATGAACTTGTGACTAATTAACTCAAATTTTGATAGTACTTTAATTACTAATTGCGGGCTGATTCAATTCTATGGAATACAAAACTCTTACGGGTTTGAAGAAATTCGAATCAAACCAACTGTCTATTCTATTTACACAAACATCCTGAATTACCTACAACTAATGTTATTTCAGATTAACAATGCAAATCCATTATTACTTAAAAACAATCCTTAACCCTTAAAACCCCATACAAAAAAAACAGAGAAATAAAAGTGCGGCTTCAGCAAAATGTGTCTTCGATTTCATCTCATGTTTACACCTCAAGATTACATCAAATTAAGCTCAATTGTGTACCTGGTAGTCGAAAGGCAAGTAGAAGAAGAAGAAATTAGTATATGGCAGCTCAACGGCAAAGTAACAGCAACAGTCGACAAACACAGCAAAGAAACCAGTCGAATCAAATCCAAATCCGATGAAAACAACAGATTTCCAATACAAAATCAGAATACTGTAGTTCAATGAACTACTACCAACTTCACAATCTTACAACTCAATGACACACTAGTTTAAATGCTTCTGGAGCTTCAAGAAATCACAAATTGCTTCAGAAGTTTTTTAACTAGTGGAAAATCCTTAACTAGACACAATGTATTGCTCTCAATTTTCAGACTTCTTTTTTTCAGTCTGTATATCTTTATCAGTATGTTCCCTTCCCCCTTTTATAGACAAAGAGAAACATCCCTTAACCCCTTTTCCCCAAGGCTGCCTCCTCCCCCCATGTGCATCCCTTAGCTTTTAACTCTTTTAATACTACAAAGCCATCAAATTCTTTCTGTTCTTCACTCATAATTGTTTAAGTATTGGTTTTAATAACTAAACAAATCCTAAAGGCAAAAACTAATGGGATATACTGTTGTCCAGCAGGTTTCACCAACCCATCTTCATGTGCATTGCACTCTAAAGGTTAGTTTATGATTACTAAAATGGACTAACATCTATAACCAATTCATAACCTAACTTAAAATCAACAATGGTTCAAAACACAATCCAACAGTGGTTCTGTACATAATTAACAGTGCCAATTTCTATCATAAGGTGATGTCAAATGGAATTAAGGAACTAATCGACAATGTTCGACTAATCGATTGCAACGCATACAATTGATAACAATCAATCAACAAAAAACAGTGACTTCAAATGTCTCGGCGAAACAAACAAAAAATGCAAAACATAATTATTCGACGATATTAATCGAGATGAATATGCATTCTAACATTCAAACAGCAATCCGAAACACACAAATCAACCCAAAATAAAAAGGTCTTTGAGTTCGGAAGAGAAGAAGAGAAACAAACAATAAAAAAACGAAAACAAACAACTGAAATTATACTAACCAAACATAATAAAACGAAAAGAAAAGAAAAGAAAAGGAAATACCTCAAACAAATAACTCGGAACTCGGCCGACTTGGATTCAAACGGACTTGAAATTGTGTATTTGAAGTTAAACAGATTTTAATTGAAATGTTTTCAAGCGAAAACGTTTCAATTAAAGTCTATTGACTTCAATTACATTCAATTTGGACAAAGATCCCTAGTTTCTGAATTCTAGGGTTCTTGAGGCCATTATTGGGGTTCGACTATTTCCGGTCAGATTCGAGCCGGACCAATGTTATACGGGGTATGAGGGAGGTCTGGGGAGTAATTGGTGTGAATTTGGGGCTGGTTGGAATGGGTTCATGTTTTGCTCGAGACTTCAAATGAAGATTTGAGGCGGCTTAAGGAGATTCGAGGTTAACGGAGTGTGGATTTGGAGAGGGGGAGTTGGGGTGGTTCAGGGGTGTGATTTTGGTGGTCATCGGAGCGGTTGCCGCCGGCTTAAGGGCGGTGGGGTGTGATGGCGGCTAGGGTTTCATTTCTTTTGTCTCTGATGAGAGACGATGAAGGGGTGTGGGAGAATGAAGTGAATTAACGGGTTTGGGGGTTTGGGTAATTAAAAACTGGTCAAATAATCCGAGCCGTTGGATCATTGAAATCCAACGGCCATGATAAATTCATTAATAAAAACGGGTCAGGTATGGGCTAATGGACCGGGTTGAGGCTGGGTAGGGGTGTTTCGTTTGGGCCTGTGATAAAAATGGTTTGGTCTTTGTTGAAAATTGGCCTGGTCCGATTTCCTCTTTATTTTTTTGTTCATTTTGCTTTCTTTATCTCTTTAATTTCTAATTTAGTAAAACAAAAATTTCTAATTACACTACAAAATCAATTAAATTATAAGAAATACTAATTAAGTTATACTAACAATTAACACACTCAATTTAAACATCAATTAAATATAAATCACACAATTGGGACATTAAATACTAGAAAAAACAAAAAAATACATATTTTTGTGATTTTCCATTTTTGTCAAATAATTTTATTACTTTCGATTGTAAATTAACTCCTAAGAATGCAAACACAATATATTTTTTTATATTTTTCTTAATTTAAACAAACAAACACGCTTAGACAAATACAAACAATTATCCAAAAATGCCACAAAAAATCTAAAAATAGCACACAATGAAAGATTATTTCATTTTGAATTTTTTGGGAGCAATTCTCATATAGGGCAAAAATCACGTGCTCACAGCTGCCCCTCTTTGCGCGGAAACATGAAGAGTTTTCGTGCAAAGATAAGTGAGCGGAAACGAGCGATTTTTGCCTGTTTGAGCACTCCGTATGAAGCATTTTTTTGGAAAAGTTTGACCGAACCTTTGCTTCACAAGGTCTCCTGCATATCCCTGGCTAAAAGGGAATCAGGTCAATGTAGTTCGGGAAGTTTTGGTAGCTGGGACTACCATGACTGCTGTGATCTTGCTCTTGATGTTACTGTTGTTGCTGCTGATGGCATTGCTTAACTGATCTCCTTATTACACCGTGCTAAACGAAAAATAAGAAGCTAGACTAAGTGTCACGCCCCAAAATCGAGGGACATGACCGGCGCCTGACCGGGTTGCCCCAGTCAAGCGGACCTGAGTGCCTTTCATTCCCACGCGTTACCCCTGTGTTGATTGTTTCTCATTAACCAAATATGTGACCAACCATGAATGATATTACAATAAGCAAACAAACCATACGAGTGATTCATTAACAAGTTTGCAGTTTTTACAACGCCCGACATACACCATGTATATACATAAGACTGAAATCCCACAGTTTACATGTCTGTGGAGCCTCTAGGATACAAAAAAAAAGGGGAATACAATACTTGCCGGTAACAGGGCTCCGGCTATACCTTACAAACCAAAATGAAATCTAAACGAAAGTGGAGTGAACCACACAGGGCCACGAGGAAGAAAGGGGCTCACCAAAACGGGCAGTGGAGGATGAAGGATACTACTGCCGATGAGCTGAAGTGCCTGCTACGGATCCACCTACAATCATAACACGAATGTAGCGTCCCCGGCAAAAGGGACGTCAGTACACTTGAATTGTACTGGTATGTATGGACAAACTTTGTCCCAAGTAAACTCAAGCCGTTAAACAAGAATCACAATGTTAAGACAGCCAACAGATTACATCAAGAAATCAATTAAGCTAACTAACCATGTTTCCAACCTTTTACTCATTTCAGATAAACCTCAACACAAGCATGTTTAAGGTCACCAAGTAGAACAACAACCAATCAACCACATATATTGCAAGTAGTCAAACATAGGGGCGATCAGTGCCCCCCCCCCCCCAGGTTGCAAACTCTCCTGCTGTCTCCTTTCACAATTTCACATTAAAGATTTTGTATAAACTTTCAATAGCGATTTCGATCGCTTTCCATCCTTATTACCCCTGACCACCCTTATTACCTTGGCCACCCTTATCACCCCAACCCACACCTTATTTCTTCATGTTGCGGCGCGCAATCCGATCCCACCGTACAGTTTTTCAAACACAACAATCACAAACAGCAGATAAGGCACTACACACAAGTACAACAAGTTCAAATAAGCAATTTACACACTGGTTAATGTTCTCAATTACTTCTCGAGCCAATATCAAAACCAAGTTACATGTGTCCCAAAATCAAGAATGCCCACATAATCATATTTAACAATTTACCACAATTCAAGTGTTTCAAATTCCCTCCACAATAAGCCAAATATGCCATCACAATGGTTGTTCCCAATTCTTTACCAATCTCGATTACCTTTTTATCTTTCAATGCATATTTCATACCACACCACACGTAGTTCAACATCAATCGAATGCTCATCAAGGAAATCAAAGAATTACGTACAATTTCTCAATTTAACACATGCCAAAACAATTCGCACACATTTAGGCGATTTTACAAGAATCAAAATTAGCCATACATACCTGGTGATAAGTTCTCTTCCGTTAACTTCCTACTTTATGCTTACCCAAGCTATCTTACTCTTGCCAACCTGGTTCTTGAAGACTCTTACTCCTACTCACTTCTTTTTTTTCTAAAAATCAAGTTCAATAATCATGCATGAGTGTAAAATTCTATTTTCAAAAGCTACTATATGCCAACCTCTCTTTACCCAATTTAAAACTGAAAAATTGAGAAAATAGCTAGGGTTTTTACCTTGAAAAGATTGGGGAAGTTGAATCCTTGCCCTAGAATCCTTTAGACTAGAACAATCCTTGAGGATGAAAGACTTCTTTCTCTAAAACCCCTCTCTTCTCTCTCTAATTTTGGTAAGATGATATGATAAAAATGAAGGGGAAATGTGTTATATTAAAAAAGAAGTCGGGTCAAAATGTTACAAAATCTGGGCCGGGGCGAATCTGCGGTGCACTTTGCGACCGCAGAATCAAAATGCGGTCCGCATAGTGACCGCAGAATGGCCTCAAAAATTACTCAAGTTCTGTTACAGAATGAGACCAATATACGGTCCGCATTCTTGATCTGCGGTCGTAAAGTGCACCGCAGATTCATTATGCGATCGCATATCGACCGCATTTTCAACATGATTTTGGGAGTCTTCTGTTAAGGTCTGCGGCAAGAATGCGGTCCGCATAGCAGATCTGCGGTCGCATTCTTGACCGCAGAATTGACATTTTTCGGAAAAATTAATTCTCTACATTTTTGAAACTTAAATCACTACCAAGGGTCCGAACCGCGGCGAGCAAGCTCGCCGTGAAGAATTCTACGCATTCCTAACACATCATTCGAACCACGACACCATAGCTACTAGGTTTTATGCACAAAAATTTTACGGGGCCTTACATCCTCCCCCCCCCCCCCTTAAAGATCATTCATCCTCGAATGAGGACTTTGAAAATAAATTGGTTTTGAAAGACATGATATGCAAACTATCAAAATTTTTACTAACTCTTATATTTTAGAAAAAAATTTCGCCAGAGTTTCCTTTGTATTATGGACATATCCACCTGTCAGAGGGCCCCCGAAACACATTACCAAACAACAATACACAATTACAACATTTCCCACAACTGGTATACACTTTCTTACCTCAACAAATGTACATATTCTATCACATTGTTACAATTGCACAAAAACTAGTCACTTCAATGAATTCTTACCTTATTTAACCAATTTAACACCATGTACACTCAACAAACCATTACCAATCTACACTTACTATTAGTTGTTTATTTAACACGTGAATATTTATAAGGATTTCATTTATCAAGAAAGGTTCAAGTGACACATTTATCTCATTACAAAACGAAGGAGACTTTACTAATACTAAGAGGGAAACAACTTGAACAAGATGACAGTTACTAGGAGTAGAAGGGTCACCTAATTTCTTCTAGGCTTGATCAAACAAATGGGGGTACTTTTCCTTCATCTCTTTTTCTGCTTCCCATGTGGCCTCCTCAACTTGTTGACTTCGCCACAATACTTTAACAGAGGCAACTTCCTTATTGCTCAACTTACGGACTTGCCTATCAAGAATGGCAACTGGAACTTCTATATATGACAAATCTTCATTAACCTCTATAGCCTCGACTGGCATGATGGTGGATGGATCTGCAATCACTTTCTTCAACATGGACACATGGAATACCGGATGCACTGATGACATCTCGGGAGGCAACTCTAGCCTATAAGCAACTTGACCAATCCTTTGAACGATCCGATATGGCCCGACATACCTAGGACTCAATTTCCCTTTCTTTCCAAATTGCATGACTCCCTTCATAGGAGATACCCTCAAGAACACCCAATCATCGACTTGAAACTCCAAATCCCTTCGGCGAACGTCCTGCATAGGATTTTTGACGACTCTGTGCTGTTTTCATTCTCTCCTGAATAACCTTGACCTTTTCCATAGCTTCGTACACCATATCTAGCCCTAGCAATTCCGCTTCACCTACCTCAAACCACCCGATTGGCGACCTACATCTCCTCCCGTACAATGCCTCAAACGGGGCCATCTGAATGCTAGCATGATAGCTGTTATTGTAAGCAAATTCTATCAGTGGCAAGTGTTCATCCCAATTACCTTTAAAATCTAAGACACAAGCCCGCAACATATCTTCAAGCGTCTGAATGGTCCGCTCGGCCTGACCGTCAGTCTGTGGATGGAAAGTTGTGCTGAGATTCACCTGAGTTCCCAAACCTTGCTGAAATTTCTTCCAAAAGTTAGCTGTGAACTGAGCCCCGCGATCCGAGATAATAGAAAGTGGAGTGCCAAGAAGTCTTACTATCTCCTTGATGTACAATTTTGCATATTGCTCCGCAGTATCAGTGGACTTGACAGGCGGGAATTGGGCTGATTTGGTGAGTCAATCTACTATCACCCATATTGAACCGAACTTACGCTGAGTGCGAGGTAACCCTACCACGAAATACATATTGATCATCTCCCATTTCCACCTTGGTATTTCTATAAGCTGAGTTAATCCACCGGGCCGTTGATGCTCGGCCTTCACTTGTTGACAGTTCGGACATTTAGCTACAACGCTTGCTACATCCCTTTTCATACCGTTCCACCAATAAATCTCCTTGAGATCGTGATACATTTTTGTTGAACCAGGGTGCACAGAATACCTGGAAGTATGAGCCTCTGCCATCACTCTTTCCCGAAGCTCGTTCACATCCGGAACACAAAGCCTATCTTGACATCGCAATACACCATCTTCGCTGCTGAGTACAAATGCTGAGGCCTTGTCATTCATGACTGCTTCCTTTACCCGAACCAATGCTGGATCCATGAACTGTTTTTCCTTGATTTCCGCGACCAATGATGATTCTGCTCCATTATGCACCAAAATATCCCCCTCGTCTGACGCCGAGATACGAACCCCCAAACTGGCTAATTGGTAAACCTCTCGAGCCAGGGGTCTCTGATCCCCACCCAAATGAGCCAGACTACCCATGGATTTTCGACTAAGAGCATCGGCTACCACATTTGCCTTCCCTGGATGGTACAGTATGTTCATATCATAGTCTTTAAGCAATTCTAACCACCGCCGCTGTCTCAGATTCAACTCTTTCTGCTTGAACAAATACTGGAGGCTCTTGTGGTCTGAAAACACATCTACATGTACCCCATAAAGATAGTGTCGCCATATTTTCAAGGCAGACACAACAGCTGCAAGCTCCAAATCATGCATCGGATAATTTTTCTCATAGTTCTTGAGTTGCCTGGAAGCATAAGCTATGACCATTCCGCGCTGCATCAATACACATCCCAAACCGACTCTGGAGGCATCACAATAGACTACAAATCCCTCTATGCCTTCTGGCAAGGTCAATACTGGTGCCGAGGTCAATCTTGACTTCAATTCTTGGAAACTTTTCTCACATGCTTCGGACCACTGGAACTTAACTGCCTTCTGCGTCAGTTTTGTCAATGGGGAAGCGAGGGTTGAGAATCCTTCTACAAACCTCCGATAGTACCCTGCTAAACCCAATAAGCTACGAATCTCTGTCGGGGTCGTGGGTCTAGGCCAATCTTTCACTGCCGCAATCTTCTGAGAATCCACCTGAATTCCCTCACTGGAAATAACATGCCCTAGAAAGGCTACGGACACCAACCAAAACTCACATTTTGAGAACTTGCATACAATTGATGCTGAAGAAGGGTCTGCAATGTTGCTCTGAGGTGAATGGCATGATCTTCCATGCTCCGAGAGTAGATGAGGATATCGTCAATGAATACAATCACAAAAGAATCTAGGAATGGCTTGAAAACACGATTCATAAGGTCCATGAAAGCTGCTGGGGCATTGGTTAGCCCAAAAGACATGACCAAAAACTCGTAGTGACCATAACGAGTTCTGAAGGCGGTCTTAGGAATATCCTGCTCCCTGATTTTTAACTGGTGGTACCCAGACCGTAAATTAATCTTTGAGAAGAACTTCTCTCCCTACAATTGGTCGAACAGATCATCCACTCGAGGCAAAGGATATTTATTCTTGATGGTGATTTTATTGAGCTGCCGATAATCAATACACATTCGAAGTGACCCATCCTTCTTTCTGACAAAGAGAACCGGAGCACCCCATGGCGACACACTCGGTCGTATGAACCGTTTCTCTAATAAATCCCTCAGCTGCTCCTTTAACTCCCTTAACTCTGCTGGCGCCATTCTGTATGGTGGAATGGATATTGGCTGAGTATCCGGCAATACATCGATCCCAAAATCAATCTCCCTATCCGGCGGAATGCCTGGAAGCTCATCCGGAAACACTTCAGGAAATTCATTCACAATTGGCACGGACTCGAGGGTAGGCACCTCTGAGGTGGTGTCCGTCACCCGAACCAAATGATAGATACACCCCTTCTTAATCATCTTCGAAGCCTTAAGGTAGGAAATAAACCTACCCCTTGGCACCACACCATTTCCTCTCCATTCAATAACTGGCTTAGTTAGGGAACTCGAGCCTCATAACTCTCGTCCGATGGTCAAGTTTGGCAAAGCATGAGTAGAGCCAATCCATCCCCATAATTACATCAAAATCAACCATCCCAAGCTCAATAAGATCTGCTGTGGTAACACGACCACTCACCGTGACAACACAATTTCTATAGACTCGTGAGGCTGAAATAGAATCACCAACCGGAGTTGACACAGAGAACGGCTCATGAAGTTGTTCGGGTTCTATCCTAAAACATGAAGCAATGAATGGAGTAACATAAGACAAGGAGGACCCCGGATCAATAAGGGCATAGCAATCAATAGTCTGAACAGACACGATACCTGTAACAACATCTGGAGAAGCCTCGGCATTCTGGCGGCCACTCAATGCATAGAATCGGCTGGGTCCACCCCTACCCTGAGCTCCACCCCTAGCTGCACCACGCCCCGCTGATGCCGGAGTACGCACTGATGATGTAGCAGCTGAAGAACCGGATGACTGAGCAGATCCCCTACCTATACCCTGACGGGGTGCACGGTAGTCTCGTTGAATGTGACCTCTCACCCTGCACCCAAAGCACACTGGGATGTCAAGGTAACAAGTCTCTGTATGAAATCTCCCACACTTGGGGCATGTAGGTCTCCCCTGCTGCTGGGATCTCACCCCAGGACGACCAGACTGACGAGACCTCCTGCTGTCTGAACCGGGTCTCGAGTAACTGCCCTGCTGATGACTGTGCACGGATGGCGGTGCACTCGCGGAGGACTGAGCATATGACTGGGATGGCCCTGATGACCCTCTCCCTGGAAGTGATCTCCCCGAATGACCCATTGATCGGGCCCTGCTGCTACTTTCTCTCTCCGCACAAATCTTTAATTTTCTAGCCTCTGTGGCCTGAGAAAACCCCACAATCCTCCCATAGTTCATGTCCGAGTGCAAAGCTGTTGTGGCGGCCTCATTCACTACCAAAGGACTAAGGCCCCTGAACAAACCGTCGAACCCGGGCATCCATGGTCGACACTAAATGAGGAGCGTACTTGGACAATCTTACGAACTCCATGTGATACTCCCAAACACTCATACTGCCCTGTTTGAGGACCTCGAACTCCGTGGCACGGGCTGCCATCACCTCGACAGGCAAGAAGTGGTCCATAAATGCATCCACGAACTCATCCCATCTGGCCGGAGGGCTCCCTTCCTCACGGGAATCCTCCCACATTTCGAACCATGAACGTGCCGCTCCCTTCGGCCTGTAAGAGGCCAACTCTACCCCCTCTATATCTGTAGCCTTCATCACTCTGAGGGTCTTGTATATCTCATCGAGGAAGTCCTGTGGGTCAGCCTCTGGATCGGTACTTGAGAATTCTCGAGGGGCCAATCGCAAGAACTGGTAGACTCTGGAGCCGGAGGAATCTCCCTGTCCGCTGGAGGATGTAGGGGCATCATGGGATCTCTGGGCCTGGGCGGCCACTAACTGTGTTAACATATGAATGGCTCCCCTAAGATCTTCATTAGAGATACCAGAGCCCGAAGCGGGAACTGTATCTGAGTCAGGAACACTGGCAGGAGGAATGGTGGCATCCTCTGCCGCCGCTGGAATAGGGACACTTGGGTTTTGAATAGATGGGCCAGGCAAATTCGGGACTGGTGGGTCATTCTCTCCCACAGCATCGGGTACATGATTAGCAGCCGCACTTTGACCGGCATTGGCCCCAAGGCCGAGTCTAGCCCTCTTCTTAGGCGCCATATTCTGAAAATTTGGGAACAAGGTGCGAATTAGACACAAATATTTCCAGATTGCACTTTACCGCACGATATAGATTAACAAAGAAATAGGTAAATTCCTAAATGCCCGTGTAGCCCCCTACTTATATGATGTGGTCGACAACACACCTATAAAAAGGGCACTACTAGACACGGCTCCAAGACATCCTAGGACACTTTAAAACCTTAGGCTCTGATACCAACTTTGTCACGCCCCAAAATTGAGGGACATGACCGGCGCCTGACCGGGTTGCCCCAGTCAAGCGGACCTGAGTGCCTTTCATTCCCACGCGTTACCCCTGTGTTAATTATTTCTCATTAACCAAATATCTGACCAACCATGAATGATTTTACAATAAGCAAACAAACCATACGAGTGATTCATTAACAAGTTTGCAGTTTTTACAACGCCCGACATACATCAAGTATATACATAAGACTGAAATCCCACAGTTTACATATCTATGGAGCCTCTAGGATACAAAAAAAGGGGAATACAATACTTGCCGGTAATAGGGCTCCGGCTATACCTTACAAACCAAAATGAAATCTAAACGAAAGTGGAGTGAACCACACAAGGCCCCGAGGAAGAAAGGGGCTCACCAAAACGGGCAGTGGAGGATGAAGGATACTACTGCCGATGTGCTGAAGTGCCTGCTACTGATCCACCTACAATCATAACACGAATGTAGCGTCCCCGGCAAAAAGGGACGTCAGTACACTTGAATTGTACTGGTATGTATGGACAAACTTTGTCCCAAGTAAACTCAAGCCGTTAAACAAGAATCACAATGTTAAGACAACCAACAGATTACATCAAGAAATCAATTAAGCTAACTAACCATGTTTCCAACCTTTTACTCATTTCAGATAAACCTCAACACAAGCATGTTTAAGGTCACCAAGTAGAACAACAACCAATCAACCACATATATGCAAGTAGTCAAACATAGGGGCAATCAGTGTAGATCTGCTATGCGGACCGCATTCTTGCCGCAGACCTTAACAGAAGACTCCCAAAAATCATGTTGAAAATGCGGTCGATATGCGATCGCATAATGAATCTGCGGTGCACTTTGCGACCGCAGATCAAGAATGCGGACCGCATATTGGTCGCATTCTATAACAGAACTTGAGTAATTTTTGAGGCCATTCTGCGGTCACTATGCGGACCGTATTTTGATTCTGCGATCGCAAAGTGCACCGCAGATTCGCCCCGGCCCAGATTTTGTAACATTTTGACCCGACCTCTTTTTTAATATAACACATTTTCCCTTCATTTTTATCATATCATCTTACCAAAATTAGAGAGAGAAGAGAGGGGTTTTAGAGAGAGAAGTCTTTCATCCTCAAGGATTGTTCCAAACATCTAGTCCAAAGGATTCTAGGGCAAGGATTCAACTTCCCCAATCTTTTCAAGGTAAAAACCCTAGCTATTTTCTCAATTTTTCAGTTTTAAATTGGGTAAAGAGAGGTTGGCATATAGTAGCTTTTGAAAATAGAATTTTACACTCATGCATGATTATTGAACTTGATTTTTAGTAAAAAAGAAGTGAGTAGGAGTAAGAGTCTTCAAGAACCAGGTTGGCAAGAGTAAGATAGCTTGGGTAAGCATAAAGTAGGAAGTTAACGGAAGAGAACTCATCACCAGGTATGTATGGCTAATTTTGATTCTTGTAAAATCGCCTAAATGTGTGCGAATTGTTTTGGCATGTGTTAAATTGAGAAATTGTACGTAATTCTTTGATTTCCTTGTTGAGCATTCGATTGATGTTGAACTACGTGTGGTGTGGTATGAAATATGCATTGAAAGATAAAAAGGTAATCGAGATTGGTAAAGAATTGGGAACAACCATTGTGATGGCATATTTGGCTTATTGTGGAGGGAATTTGAAACACTTGAATTGTGGTAAATTGTTAAATATGATTATGTGGGCATTCTTGATTTTGGAACACATGTAACTTGGTTTTGATATTTGCTCGAGAAGTAATTGAGAACATTAACCAATGTGTAAATTGCTTATTTGAACTTGTTGTACTTGTGTGTAGTGCCTTATCTGCTGTTTGTGATTGTTGTGTTTGAAAACATGTACGGTGGGATCGGGTTGCGCGCCGCAACATGAAGAAATAAGGTGTGGGTTGGGGTGATAAGGGTGGCCGAGGTAATAAGGGTGGTCGGGGGTAATAAGGATGGAAAGCGATCGAAATCGCTATTGAAAATTGATATAAAAATCAATAATGTGAAATTCTGAAAGGAGACAGCAGGAGAGTTTGCAACCTGGGGGGGCACTGATTGCCCCTATGTTTGACTACTTGCAATATATGTGGTTGATTGGTTGTTTTTCTACTTGGTGACCTTAAACATGCTTGTGTTGAGGTTTATCTGAAATGAGTAAAAGGTTGGAAACATGGTTAGTTAGCTTAATTGATTTCTTGATGTAATATGTTGGTTGTCTTAACATTGTGATTCTTGTCTAACGGCTTGAGTTTACTTGGGACAAAGTTTGTCCATACATACCAGTACAATTCAAGTGTACTGACGTCCCTTTTGCCGGGGACGCTACATTCGTGTTATGATTGTAGGTGGATCAGTAGCAGGCACTTCAACACATCGGCAGTAGTATCCTTCATCCTCCACTGCCCGTTTTTGGTGAGCCCCTTTCTTCCTCGGGGCCCAGTGTGGCTCATGCCACTTTCGTTTAGATTTCATTTTGGTTTGTAAGGTATAGCCGGAGCCCTGTTACCGGCAAGTATTGTATTCCCCTTTTTATTTGTATCCTAGAGGCTCCATAGACATGTAAACTGTGGGATTTCAGTCTTATGTATATACATGATGTATGTCGGGCGTTGTAAAAACTACAAACTTGTTAATGAATCACTCGTATGGTTTGTTTGCTTATTGTAAAATCATTCATGGTTGGTTAGATATTTGGTTAATGAGAAACAATCAACACAGGGGTAACGCGTGGGAATGGAAGGCACTCAGGTCCGCTTGACTGGGGCAACCCGGTCAGGCGCCGGTCATGTCCCTCGATTTTGGGGCGTGACACTAAGTTACAGTATTGCAAATTCTTATCTATCTTTTCAACTTGATCTTGTCATGTTCCTTGCTATTCTGTTGGCTCTGATATTTCTTCACATGCTTCTTCTCTTCTGACAATTGTTATTTTGGCCTATCTTGATTGCCGAACTCCGACCATTGGTCGCTTCCTTGTGATCTTCGAATTATTCTCCTTCGAAGTCTAAATCTATCTTTCTGATCCTGGTTGCCTTCCTTCTGATTATGAACTTGGATTCATGCTGGGGATTTCTGTTACACTCTGTCCCTTTCCGATTGTTCACTATCCTTATCAAATCTTGGAAATTGAGACGTCGTTCTGCTTTTCCGGCGGGCTTTTGACTTTATCGACAAACTCTAATCAAAAATTGCCATTCCATTCTTCAGGCGGGCACCTGATTTCAACAACAAATTCAAAAATAATAACTCGCCACTCCGTTCTTCAGGCGGGCTCCCTGACTTCAATTATAACTTCAAAACTAAATCGCCACTCCATTCTTCAGGCGGGCTCCCTGACTTCAACCACAACTCCTATTTAAAATATCACTCCATTCTTCAGGCGGGCTCCCTGACTTCAATTACAACTTCAAAACTAAATCGCCACTCCATTCTTCAAGCGGGCTTCCTGACTTCAACTCATAAACTTCGAAAGTAAATCGCCACTCCATTCTTCAGGCGGGCTCCCTGACTTCAATTACAACTCAAAACTAAATCACCACTACATTCTTCAGGCGGGCTCCCTGACTTCAATTACAACTTCAAAATAAATCTCCACTCCATTCTTCAGGCGGGCTCCTAGACTTCAACTACAACTTCGAAATAAATCGCCACTCCATTCTTCAGGCGGGCTCCCTGACTTTAATTACATAAATCGCCACTCCATTCTTCAGGCGGGCTCCCTGACTTCAACTACAACTTCAAAATAAATCACCACTTCGTTCTTCAGGAAGGTTCCCTGACTTCAACTACAACTTCAAAATAAATCGCCACTCCATTCTTCAGGCGGGCTCCTTGACTTCAACTACAACTTCAAAACTAAATCGCCACTCCATTCTTCAGGCGGGCTCCCCGACTTCAACTACAACTTCAAAACTAAATCGCCACTCCATTCTTCAGGCGGGCTCCCTGAATTCAACTACAACTTCAAAATAAATCGCGACTCCATTCTTCAGGCGGGCTTCCCGATTTCAACTTACAACTCACTAACTCCATACCATCCATATCGCCTTCCTTTGCTTCCTGTACCATTTTCTTCTTCCTGCATCGTCTCTTGGGCCACCTTTTCTTCTGAATTACCTTGTTTTAGAATTGCTTTCTTCCTGGGTCGTGTTATTGTTTCTTTTACTGGTGGGGATATCCTTGGAACTGTTTACTTACCTGCTGGAGATAATGCTACTGGGGAAGTATTCTTTATTTCCTCTTTTTCTACTTCCTTTAACCTTTATTCTCACCCGAGCTCGCTGGGGGTTGAATTTTCATTGACTGAGGATTACCCTGGCAGGGACTCCCTTTTCCTTTTTCCTCTTTCCCAACCTCCTTCGGGACTTGTGCTTTGCTTCCTTGAAAAACTTATAGTATATAATGTTGCTGGGGAAATCTCGAAAATCAGTGTTTCATTTCTCCAAGAACTGCTGGGGATGATACTAGGCTCAAAGATCACTTCTTCGTGTTGTCTGGCCTCTTTCAAAAACTATTCTGCTCGAAACTGGTATTTCCCAAAATCTTGTGTTGCTTTCTATCCTTATCCACTGGGTATTTGCTTTCAAGAAAATTTTCGCAATGGGAGAAAATTTTCTGCCCCAGTTTGATAACCTTCTACGTGGCATGCTTTTCCGCCGACGAACCCTCTTTTCCTGCTTTAAATCAAAGAAAAATTGTTAGTTTCAAAATGTCGTGAGTGGTCATGCCGCTCTTGCTGGGGCAATTTTCATTTTCTCTTTTAGCTGCTTGGCCTTCCTCGAACTTTGGGGACGACGTTGATACTTGCTGGTGGATGGTGCTCTTTCCAACAGGATCTCTCATGTCTCCTTTTTATTCCAAACTTCAGTGTGATCCGACCCTTTTAGTCGGTGATCTGTTGTGAGAAACTATCTTCCGGATGTGTAATATGTGTCCATCCTACTCCGTAATTCATGTGAACCTTCCAATCAACCTGTCGTTCCAATCTTAATATCGGAACGACTTTTGTCTTATCGCCTTGTTCCACGCCTATTCATCTTCATTGTACCGCTTTGGGAAACTTGGTAGTAAGCTTTGAAAAGTCAATTTTCGACATAGACATAAAAATCTTTAAAAAGAGAGAAAAATGATGAAATAAAGAATGCTGACCGCAAATGACAAAAAGGAAGGGAAAACTTTTCTGAACTCAAAACTGGGAAAAATTTATCTGAATGTATAACTGATCTAATGGTTATGCCGTGCCTTCGAGATTAATCTACCCAGTCTATTTATGTCAATCACTTTCTGACGGCTGCGTTTTGCTAGAAGCAAATGAATGTCCCAACCTTGTCTCATGCAGACACCTTGTAACCATCTCGCCTTGTCACCTCATAGTGCCCTTCAAAGGGTTTTCACTAATGAGATTCTCTCATTTCTCTCGACCTCCCGTAGCCTTAGGGTGCCTGTAAAGGTTTTCACCATAAGACTCTCACATTTTATTTCTCTTAGCTTTCTTCGCCTTAAGGTGCCCGCGAGGGTTTTCACCGTTAAGACTCTCTCATTTCTCTTTCTTTCCATGCGGTGGGCTGGGGTATTATCCACGAAATTTCCTCTAAAGGGCTATCCCTTTTCATCTTGTGAGTCCTAGATTCAGTCGAGGATTGGAGTGTCATTCGTACTTTTCATTCGCATGACTTGGCATTTCTCAAATACTGATCGAGAGGTCTTTTTTGGTCATTAATGTGGTTTTTGTGCGTGAGGCTAGAGAAAAGGGGTTTAACCTCAACGGTTAGCTCATTACAACTTTCGGAATCCACAGTATCTTTTCAAACGAAACATGACTTCTGCCCCAGTTTTGTTGCTTGGGGAATCTTTGATTTTTATTTTACTATGACCGAGTCGTGTGGTGCCTACGTATCCTTCTTGAGGAATCAGGTCGAACGTAGTTCACTTTTCTTATGTCTTTTCTTTGTTTCCTTTTCTATTTTGTTGTACATCTTCCTTGAGGATTCCAGAAGAGGGTATATGAAAGAATAATTAAGGCTCAAAGGGGAAAACAAGGGTTAAAGTGTTTGGGTAGTAGAAAAAATTGCCTCTGTCATTTCATTCTCCGAAAAATGCCAAATACAAACAAACGAAACCAAGCGCTGACAAATACATTAAAGAATTACACATAATATCTCTTGACTGCATCAGAATTGATAGCCATATCAGTGCATCTTCCCTCAATATCAGCTAGACATAGAGCGCCGTTGGATAATACTCTAGTCACAACAAATGGTCCTTGCCAATTTGGAGCGAACTTGCCTTTTGCTTCGGCCTGATGTGGTAGAACTCTCTTCAGCACATGCTGTCCCACTTCAAATTTCCTGGGAAGTACCTTCTTGTTATATGCTCTCGCCATTCTCTTTTGATACAATTGGCCGTGACATACTGCTGTCAATCTCTTTTCATCGATCAAGCTCAATTGCTCCAATCGGGTTTTGACCCACTCATCGTCGTCAATCTCAGCTTCAGCGACAATTCGGAGGGATGGGATTTCAACTTCTGCTGGTATTACTTCTTCAGTCCCGTACACCAACAAGTAAGGAGTTGCACCTACCGAAGTCCGGACGGTAGTGCGATAACCCAACAGTGCGAATAGTAACTTTTCATGTCATTGCCTAGACCCTTCTACCATCTTCCTCAATATCTTCTTTATATTCTTGTTTGCTGCCTCAACCGCACCATTTTCTTTGGGACGATATGGTGTGGAATTTCGGTGTGTAATCTTGAACTGTTGACATACCTCCTTCATCAATCCGTTGTTAAGATTGGCACCGTTATCCGTGATGATTATCTTTGGAATTCCAAACCTGCAGATGATGTGGGAATGTACGAAGTCCACCACCGCCTTCTTGGTCACCGATTTGAAGGTTTTGGCCTCCACCCATTTGGTAAAATAGTCGATCGTTACCAGAATGAACGTATGACCATTGGAAGCTGCAGGTTCTATAGGTCCAATAACATCCATACCCCATGCGGCAAACGGTCATGGCGCTGACATTGTATGCAATTCAGTCGGTGGGGAATGAATCAAATCTCTGTGTATTCTGACACTGATGGCATCTTCGCACGAAACTTATACAATCCCGCTCCATAGTGAGCCAGTAGTATCCTGCTCGAAGAATCTTCTTTGCCAATACGTATCCGCTCATGTGTGGTCCGCAAACTCCCGAGTGTATATCCGTCATCACTGTTGTGGCTTGACTCGCATCTATACATCTCAACAATCCCAAATCCGGGGTTCTTTTGTACAGCACCCCTCCACTAAGGAAAAATCCGTTCGCCAACCGCCGAATAGCTCGCTTTTGATCTCCAGTTGCCTGCTCTGGATATATTCCTAACCTGAGGTATTCCTTGACATCATGAAACCATGGCTCACTATCCATCTCTTCTTCTATCATATTGCAATAAGCATGCTGATTCCGGATCTGAATATGTAATGGATCAACATGAATCTTGTCCGGGTGATGTAACATCGATGCCAATGTAGCCAAAGCATCGGCAACCTCATTATGCATCCTTGGGATATGGCTTAATTCTACTGATCGGAAACGCTTGGTCAGATCATGCAAACATTGACGATACGGGATAAGCTTCAAATCTCTGGTTTCCCATTCTCCCTGAATCTGATGTACCAGAAGGTCCGAGTCCCCCAAGACCAAGACGTCCCGTACATCCATGTCTACCGCTAATCACAACCCTAAGATGCATGCCTCATACTCAGCCATATTGTTGGTACAATGAAAACGCAGTTGAGCAGTAACAGGATAATGATGTCCCGTTTCAGAGATAAGCGCAGCCCCTATTCCGACTCCTTTTGCGTTCGCCGCTCCGTCGAAGAAAAGCTTCCACCCTGGATCCTCGGTTAATTCTAACCCATCAATTTGCAATACTTTTTCATCTGGAAAATACGTCCTCAAAGGTTCGTATCCGTCATCTACAGGATTCTCCGCTAAGTGATCGGCTTGGGCTTGAGCTTTCATAGCCGTCCTTGTCACATATATGATGTCGAATTCTGCAAGTAGTATTTGCCATTTTGCTAACCTCCCTGTAGGCATAGGCTTCTGGAAAATATACTTCAATGGATCCAAACGTGAAATGAGGTAAGTAGTGTAAGAAGACAAATAATGTTTCAGCTTTTGGGCTACCCAAGTCAAAGCACAATAGGTCTTTTCCAAATGAGTGTATTTAACCTCGTGGACCGTGAATTTCTTACTGAGATAGTAAATGGCCCGTTCCTTCCTGCCGGTAAGATCATGCTGCCCCAGTACGCAGCCAAACGAATTCTCCAAGACCGTTAGATAAAGAATCAGGGGTCTACCCGGTTCAGGCGGAACTAGTACGGGTGGATTTGACAGATACCCTTTGATTTGGTCAAACGCTTCCTGACATTCTGTCGTCCATTCTATCGCAGCGTCTTTCTTCAACAGATGGAATATGGGTTCACAGGTTGTTGTAAGCTGAGCAATAAACCTACCGATGTAATTTAACCTTCCCAACAAACTCATTACCTCTATTTTATTCTTTGGCGGGGGTAACTCCTGGATGGACTTGATTTTGGATGGGTCCAACTCAATGCCCCGTCGGCTGACGATGAATCCTAGCAACTTTCCTGACGGAACTCCAAATGCACATTTGGCTGGATTAAGCTTGATATCATATCTTCGAAGTCTTTGGAAAAACTTCCTGAGATCGGCAATGTGATCTTCTTGACGTCTAGATTTTATGATCACATCATCCACGTACACTTCAATTTCTTTGTGTATCATGTCATGGAATACCGTAGTCATCGCCCTCATGTATGTTGCCCCTGCGTTCTTCAAACCGAATGGCATTACCCGGTAGCAATAAGTTCCCCAGGGTGTGATAAAAGCCGTCTTTTCTGCGTCCTCTTCATCCATCAAGATTTGATGATATCCCGCGTAGCAGTCCACAAAGGATCCGATCTCACGTCCGGCGCAATTATCAATCAGGATATGGATATTGGAAAGCGGGAAATTATCCTTAGGGCTCGCCTTGTTCAGATTGCGGTAGTCCACACATACTCTGATCTTCCCGTCTTTCTTTGGCACCGGTACTACGTTAGCCAACCAATCAGGGTATCGAGTGACACGAATGACTTTCGCCTGCAACTGCTTGGTTACTTCCTCCTTGATCTTTACACTCATCTCCGTCTTAAATTTCCGCAGTTTTTGCTTGACGGGAGGGCATGCTGGGTCAGTAGGTAATTTGTGAACCACTAGATTAGTGCTAAGTCCTGGCATGTCGTCGTACGACCATGCGAAAATGTCTTTAAACTCCATGAGTATTTTGATCAATTCTTCTCTCAGGTTGGGTTCGATATGGACGCTTATTCTGGTTTCTTTAACATCATTCGTATCCCCCAGATTAACAGCCTCTGTATCATTCAAATTAGGTTTGGGCTTTTCCTCGAAGTGACTTAATTCTTCGCCGATTTCTTCTACGGCTTCATCATCGCCGCATTCCGATTCACTCTCGTCACTTCTTATTTCATGCGTTATTATTTCCAAACCTGATTGACTTTCTAGACTGGGTTGATTAATCTTTAAGCACGCCATATCATTAAGATCAGTTGAAAGAAAGTTGCTCAGAAAAGTAAAAAGAAGGAAAATAAACAAAATTAGAAACAAAGGGAACAAAATTTCATTAATGGGAACAATACAAGGAAAACCCAGCTTGCATACTCAAACCAAAACGAACTAAAATAAACGGATATTACTCCGGGGACAGCCCCAACACAAAATTTGAAAGAAAACAATCCAAAACAAACTACCAAGACTCCTTCCGGATAGGGAGAGGAGTAGGCTTCCAATTATTCAACTTTGCTTTCGATCCCACAAAGTGTATCTCGGCATGGCTGGGTCCTTCGCCATCCTCTAGCATGCATACATCTGAGAATAAATCCTCGAACCTTCTCAAGAACTGTTCGTCTGACCTGATCATAGGACTGGGAACCTTTGTCGTCGGATGTCCTCTTATTCCGGACCTGACAAAAGATCGGGAAAGGCGCGGAACAGGCTTCGGGAGCACCCACGTCTTCTGCTTATTCCTCTTGGCTCGCTGGATGTCCTCTGGTGTTGGCTTGAATCCCAAGCCGAAGGTTCCCACATTTTCGACCACAGATACCGGTTGTATGATTCCTTGCAGAGATGCACTTAAACCTTTGCCGGGTATGAAACCGTTTCTCAACATTTCTTGAGCCACCATGAGGTTTGCAGTAATTATTTTGTCATTAACAATGCATTCCCCTTCTGGAACTCGGTTGGCGGATACCACATTGCAGACCTGGTATACCCATGGCCCCACATCCTCTTCTGTCTCAACAAAGGGGACGATGGTGCCTGGTTGTAGATCATTCTCTCCATGGACTACGATCTCCTGTCGGTCCCATTCAAACTTGACTAGTTGGTGTAGGCTGGATGGAACCGTTTTTGCAGCATGGATTCATGGTCGTCCTATCAGAAGGTTGTATAAAACTACCATTTCCAGCACCTGGAATTCCATGGTGAACTCCACAGGTCCGATTGTCAAGACTAATATTATGTCCCCGACCGATGCCTTGCCTCCTCCATCAAACCCTCGGACACATATGCTGTTCTTGGGTACCCTGCCGATATCCACTTTCAACTTGCTTAGTGTAGAGAGAGGACAAATGTTCGCACTGGACCCATTGTCGACTAGGACTTTGGTAACCACCGACTCTTCACACTTTACCATAAGATATAAAGCCTTGTTGTGCTTGGTGCCTTCCTCAGGCAACTCATCATTGGTGAAGGTGATCCGGTTTGCTTCGAAGATCCTATTGGTAATCTTTTCCAAATGACCCACAGAGATTTTATCGGGTACATGGGCCTCATTCAAAACTTTCATCAAGGCTTGCCGGTGTTCTTCAGAATGTATCAATAGGGACAGCAATGAGATTTGCGCAGGAGTTTTCTTCAGCTGTTCTAAGACAGAATAATCATGCAGCTTCATCTTTTTCAGGAATTCCTCTGCCTCTTCATCAGTTACCGGCTTTTTTAGTGTTGTCGGAGTAGTCTTCCTTAATTCCGCAGGAGCAAAACATCTCCCTGAGCGGGTCAAACCTTGCGCTTCGCAGACTTCCTCTTTAACTTCTTTTTCTTTGTAAGTTGTCGTTACCTGATCATAATTCCATGGAATAGCTTTGCTATCAGCTATCGGCAACTGTATTGCTGGCTTGATGATGAAAAGATCCACTCGAACACCTGCTACAGTCAAGACGGGTTTGGTTGCTGCCCCTGGTACAACTATTTTTACTCCCTCTGGCCTCATAGGCACTTTGTTCACACTTCCCTTTTCTGCTTCCAACCCCTCTTGTACGTCCTTCTTGCAGATGAGCGACTCATCAAGGCTTGGCCCCGTTTCCATTCCTACCCCACTAGACATGATCATCATTATGGTCTGAGAGGTTTTCTCCTTTCCCTCTTCTACCTATACCAACTCGATCATGTTGGTCTCATGATGAGTTGGGAGTGGATTTTGGTTGATGTTGGGCTCCGCTGGAGTCTGGACCTCAATTCGGCGAGTGTCGATGAGTTCCTGGATAGTTGTTTTCAACCTCCAACACTTTTCCGTGTCGTGCCCCGGACATCCTGAGCAGTATGCACAATTTATTGAATGATCCAGATTCTTTGGAAGAGGGTTTGGTAGCTTAGCCTCGACCAGATTTAGCAACCCTACTTGCTTCAATCGGTGAAACAAACTGGTGTAAGACTCTCCCAAGGGAGTGAAGGTCTTCGTCCTTGGTGCTCTGTCGTTCTTGAAGGCCTGATTCGGACGAAAGCCCGCACCCGTGGGATTTCTATAGGCTCTTGGGGATGGGTAATTATTCTGTGGATTTGGCGCACGCCATGGTGCCTGGACGGGAGGTGGGGCATATGATTGGGCATGATGTACGGTAAAGTGAGCATCTGGTATTGGGTAATAGTGTTGTGGATGGCTATATGGATTGTGAGAGTAATTTTGTTGGTGGGGCTGTGGCGAATTATACTAGGGTGCAGGGCCTCTGTTTCTGAACCATGCTCCGGAATCGACTGCCGCGACCTCTTCTTTCCTCTTTTTTCCAAGCACTCCTCCGGTGCCACTTTGAATAGCTTGAGTGGTGGCTTTCAACGCTGAATAACTCATGATCTTGTTAGCTTTCAAGCCTTCCTCGATCATAGACCCCATCTTTATCACCTCGGTGAATGACTTACCCACGGACGTCACCAAATGTCCGAAATAGGTTGGCTCCAACGTCTGAAGGTCTCTCATCGGCGTATCTACCCTTGCTGCCTGTTCCCTCCAACGGAACCCAAATTCTCTAAAACTTTTGGCGGGTTTCTTCTCTAACTTTAGCAATGATAAGCGATCGGGGATTATTTCAATATTATACTGGAACTGGTCGATGAATGCTTGATCCAAGTCATCCCATGTAAACCATCTGCTGGGATCCTGCCTAGTGTACCACTCTAGTGCAGACCCCCCCAAGCTCTGACCGAAGTAAGCTATCAAAATCTCATCTCGCCCTCCGGCTCCTCGCATTTTACTACAAAAACCTCGAAGATGGGCTACTAGGTCACCATGCCCCTCGTATAGGTCAAACTTGGGCATTTTGAACCCGGCTGGCTACTGGACATCTGGGAATGGACACAGATCTTTGTAAGCGACACTGACATGGTTTCCCAAACCATGCATATTCTTGAAGGACTGCTCCAGGCTTTTAACTTTTCGAATAACTTCCTCATGCTCCAAACTTTGTAAGTGCTTTTCCGGTTCTGCCGGGTTATCCCAGTGAGGGGTGTGTGAATGCGGTTCAGGAGCCTTAAAGGTAGGCTCAGGAGAATAACAATGATTGTCATGGATTTGAAAAAGTGGCTCACTGGACGACTTTTGTAAAGTAGCAGGTGGAGGTGCCACAAAAACAGGGGTAACCGGGGGAGGAGGATTTTGTCTGGGTGGTGAAACCGGGGATGTATAGGGGTTTTCCCCTTGATAATAAGGATAGATCGGTGCACTTGTCGAGGGGTCAATGGGCGGACGCTCCGGTGCTGGTGTAAGAGTAGGAAGGTTTGGTGATGATTGTCCCCTAGCCCAGGCTAGGTGCATCTCTGTCATTTGCTGTCTCAACCGGTCCACCTCCTCTTTCATGATTTGTATCTTTGTTTTCTCCCCATCGACACTTTTGCCGGAACTAGACATGCTTGCTGGAATTGGATCTTTTGATCTAGTGTGGTAATGGTGATCGGCCAGTATACTCCGTCAAGTCAACTGCTAAACTTTTCTGGAAATTGCAACAAACTTGTTAGCTCACTGAGTTTAACAGATATGTTATCGCACGTTGGATGCAATGCACCTAATCAATTAACCATTTCTACATGTATTCACTGCATGCGTCATTCCAACTTTTATCTTTGAAAATCTCATTTGTTATTAATCTCAATTGGTGGTGGTCGAATCTTATGTGGATTGCCTACGTATCACGTCCCTACGTGAATCAGACCGAGCGTAGTTATGATAACAAGATTGTGGCGAAATTCTGGAATTCTTATAATGAAAACCTTTACGGTTACAAAACATATCTTTCAATAATCAACAAAAATGAGAGAAATGCTTGACTCAAGAAAAAACATAAAAATAATAAATAAAAATGCCAACCATTTTTTTTTCTTTTAAAAAAAATACATCTTTTAATCAATAGCCTAATGCTCTTAAACTCCCTTGCCACGGGCCTTGGTGTGAGGTCCCTGTGTAGTCCCCTTAACTCTCTCATGATCCGATGAACATAGTCCATAACTGAAGCAAAAAGTGCGGTGCGGGGCATTTGTTCACAGGCCAAGCACTTCATGGTGACATAATGCCCGATTTCTTCAATTCTGTCCTTGATCCTGTCCCTTTCTCTGAGTAGCTGTTCTATCCGCTGATTCTTCGCCCCCAATCTTCGAGCATTGTTGGTGACCTGGTCTAAGAGCCTATCCACTTGTTCTTGCAGTCGGGCCATCAAATTGTGGCAACAGTCGAGGTCTACCCTAGCATCCCGGGCTTGTTTGAAAACTCGTTCCCTGAGGGTAACATTTACTTCCCTAAGATTGGTGATGACCTCGGTATAATCTTTTTCCATTTGTTGTAGATGAAGTACCTGTTGATGTGCCTCCCTTCTCCAGCTAGTGCGGATCCTCATCGTTTGGGCCTTTGACTCTTCCAATTCTTTTTGGACATCTGTGACTCGATTTTTTAAACCCTTTATCAATTTTTCGTCTGATCGACTCCTCAACTGTCTGTCAGTATCCCTTTTCATTTGCTGGATTTGAACTCTCAAAAAGTCATTTTCTTGTGCCAAATTCTTTTTATCTCCTTCGTCGGCGGCAGCTTGCATACTCTTCTCGAATTGAAGGTCCCGGACCTGCTGTTCTATCTTACCAATCTTCGTCCTATAGCTCTCCTCCTTTGCTAGCCAATTCCACTGCTCTTGTGAATCCTCCGTGAATTGTTGGACATGGGCTCTTTTAGCACATTTCCGACGAATCTGAAACCTTTTCCCGAACCAGACATTGTACTTTGGATCTACCTCACCCTTAGCCAGTTCTCGAACCATAGTCTTAGGCTCAAGGAATCTACATTCATGCCACAACTTTCTAATCTTTTCTTCGGGGAATACGACTCCTGGGCTCAACTCAATGGCGTGCTTTCTTAGATCTTCATCAGTAGGAATAACCTGAAATCTTCCTAGTTGACGTAATACCCAATGAGGAACATATGGTTGGATACCGCGAATCCCCATCAGAAGAATATAACATTCCTCGGCTGCCATGTATACTACTTCAGTATCAGGTAACCACCCGAACGCCCATTCAACCTGATCGGCTTTTATTGAGCTTAGTCGTGCAAGCCATGCTTCGACGTCTTCAGGGAATACATCACCTATCATCCGTTCCTCAAAACCACTAATACAGCTTTTTCCAGTCAACCCATGGTTCATGTATTGTGCCCGGTGATGGAGGTGTTCTTGCATCCACAATTGGAGTAACAGATTGCATCCTTGAAAGAAATTGCCCCCTTCTCGGCATATAGTCAAGGCTCGGTAGATTTCGGACAAAACCAAAGGGACTACCGTGCTGTAGCCTTTTTGATTGCAACATCGGCTATTCCTACAAGATTTATCTCTATTTTCTTATCTTCGCGTGGACAAATCACAATCCCCAAGAACGTCGTTATGAATGCTAGAATTCGTCTAGCCTCCCACTTGGTTCTATTCCCTGTGTGAGTTAGTCCAAGATTTGATTCTTCAAAACCCCGAGGAGTGCCGTACCGTTGGTATAAGAATTAGAGATTGCAACATCCTCCTGATAAATCATCATTTTTCACCTTCCGACTAATGCTTAGCAAATCCAGAAACCCGTGCGGAGATACCGGTCTTGGTGAAAGCAGGTATTGTCCTCTTAATTTCCCATTTAATCCTGCGTAGCCTGCAATCTCCTCTAGTGTGGGTGTAAGTTCAAAGTCGACAAAATGGAACACATTGCGGGTCGGATCCCAGAACGATATCAGTGCCTCGATGATGTCTTTCCTTGGCTTGATATTTAGCATATTAACAAAACCTCCCAAAATTCTTTCCACTATCTTTTTGCTACTGTCTTCCAAATCATTCCACCATATGTGGAGCTGCTGAGGGACTTCGCTACAGACTGAAAACGATTTATTCTGATTTGTGCTCATCCTGCACATTTATTAAGGTGATTAAAGAAAGAAAAACAACTTTGTTTTACTAAACAAAACTCAGTTTTCAATCACGGCCTTTCAACGCCTCGGGGACAAAGATTTTAAGGCTGGGCGGGTCAATCGATCAAAAATCAAAAAATCGACCCAAAGGTGGCCGTTTATACAAAATCAGCCTTCCGGCGTCCCTTTCGGGAACATTCGGCTGTTTTTGAAAACAGCATCACCGACTTATTTACGATGAAAAATTAGTTTTGATGTTTTTGGATATTTTTGCAAAAGGGGAAGTTGGACCTGATAAAGGTTGCCTACGTATCTCACATCCAATGAGAATCAAACCCGCGTAGTTCGGTTTAATAAAAACAAATTACAATCTGTAAAGGAAAACTATTTTTTATTTTAATGAAAAACAAGTAAACTATTTTTTTTATTTTAAGAATAAAACACACAATTTTTATTCAAAAAAAAACATTTTTTTTTGTTTCTCTTTTTTTTTTTTAAAACAAACTATTAAAAAAAATTCTCCAAATTTAAAAACCGGTCAGCATGCAAGTCCGAAGCAAATAAATGCGTAAGACAAACAGGATGCAGCAGGATGGTCTTTTCATTTCAGGTCACCTGTCCTAGACGGACCCAACCCCTGTGTTGAGTCCCCTAAGTCAAATGCAACATGATGCAAATAAACGTTCCTACTAGGGATCCGGCATGAAGCTTTGTTATTCTAGGTTCAACAACCTCGGTTTATTGTTCTAGACCTGGCTTACCCGAGCGGACAGCTCGAGCCGAGGAGGAGGCAGCAACCCGGGAATACAGAAGCTTTACCGGTTTTGCAACTTATCCAAACCTCGTTCTAAAGTGGGAATTTAGACACTATACAGAAAAGAAGTCACACGAAGTGCACCCTTCTTCATGATTTAGAAGACTCAGAGAGGAGATTGGTTTCGGCACAGTTTATATGTACAATTCATAAAAATATCAAAGCGGTAAAAACAACATTTAGCACATTAAATACAAACATATAATAAAATCAGATGATAATAAGCCAAATATAACAATTATTCAAAGCTCGAATTCTTAAACCCTGAACCAGTGGTTCTGGGTCAACTTACTTCCCCAGCAGAGTCGCCAGAGCTGTCACACCTCCTTTTTCCGCAGGCCCGCGAGGGCGCGAGAGAGTTTTTCCAATTAAAGGACAATCGAAACGGGATTTATTTAATTAATTCAGAGTCGCCACTTGGGAGATTTATGGTGTCCCAAGTCACCGGATAAATCCCGAATCGAGGAAAAGAATGACTCTGTTTAACAGTCCGCGGACCAGAAATCCGGATAAGGAATTATGTTAACCCGGGAGAAGGTGTTAGGCATTCCCGAGTTCTGTGGTTCTAGCACGGTCGCTCAATTGTCATACTTGGCTAAAGTAATTGATTTTAATACATATTATCCTATTTGAGCATTTTTAAAATTAATTACCGTTTTTTGTCAAATTATTTCTACTTAAGAAAATGAATGTTATTTAAGAACATGTTTTCGGATCACGTCGCATGAAATGCACCCGGATCCTCGATACATTCTTATTTAACATTGTTGGATGTGGATTCGGGTCGCATGAAATGCACACTCGTATTTAAGAAAAGTAAAATGATTAAAAAAAAATCTAAAGTGACTACGTATTAATACTTTGCGGAGGGTCATGAAATTAGTTAAACGGTCTCATTTATTTTAAAAGTATAATCCTAGAGTGACTACATTTTTTTTTTATTTTTAAGTTTTTCTCTAAACGTAAAGAAAATCTCCAAATTAATTACATGCTTGAAAAGGTCATAACTTATTAGTTATTAATTTAAGACAAATGCAAACAGAAGATTATAATCGAGCTTGCATAAAGGGAGATTTTTTTTTTTGCCTTATTCTATTGGTTAATAACACTAAAGTGGAGATCATGAATAAAACACGAGATTGACAAACCGTAATATCAAAACAATCTAACTATTCTCCTAACTAAATTAGCCTAATCGTTATTAGATGGACTAGACTATCGGAATTATCTATGTGAAATTCATTTGGAACTTCATTTTTACAATCATTTGAAACCAAAATTAACCTTAATCAATAATGCTCATTCAAAGGTTTGTTAAACCTAACCAACACTAGAAAAGTCTATTATCATTAATGTTCAAAGGAATATCAACACGTTTTGCTTGAACCCAACTCATGCCTATTGGTAAAATATATGAACGAACTAATGAACTTGTGACTAATTAACTCAAATTTTGATAGCACTTTAATTACTAATTGCGGGCTGATTCAATTCTATGGAATACAAAACTCTTACGGGTTTGAAGAAATTCGAATCAAACCAACTGTCTATTCTATTTACACAAACATCCTGAATTACCTACAACTAATGTTATTTCAGATTAACAATGCCAATCCATTATTACTTAAAAACAATCCTTAACCCTTAAAACCCCATACAAAAAAAACAGAGAAATAAAAGTGCGGCTTCGGCAAAATGTGTCTTCGATTTCATCTCATGTTTACACCTCAAGATTACATCAAATTAAGCTCAATTGTGTGCCTGGTAGTCGAAAGGCAAGTAGAAGAAGAAGAAATCAGTATATGGCAGCTCAACGGCAAAGTAACAGCAATAGTCGACAAACACAGCAAAGAAACCAGTCGAATCAAATCCAAATCCGATGAAAACAACAGATTTCCAATACAAAATCAGAATACTGTAGTTCAATGAACTACTACCAACTTCACAATCTTACAACTCAATGACACACTAGTTTAAATGCTTCTGGAGCTTCAAAAAATCACAAATTGCTTCAAAAGTTTTTTAACTAGTGGAAAATCCTTAACTAGACGCAATGTATTGCTCTCAATTTTCAGACTTCTTTTTTTCAGTCTGTATATCTTTATCAGTATGTTCCCTTCCCCCTTTTATAGACAAAGAGAAACAGCCCTTAACCCCTTTTCCCCAAGGCTGCCTCCTCCCCCCATGTGCATCCCTTAGCTTTTAACCCTTTTAATACTACACAGCCATCAAATTCTTTCTGTGCTTCACTCATAATTGTTTAAGTATTGGTTTTAATAACTAAACAAATCCTAAAGGCAAAAACTAATGGGATATACTGCTGTCCAGCAGGTTTCACCAACCCATCTTCATGTGCATTGCACTCTAAATGTTAGTTTATGATTACTAAAATGGACTAACAGCTATAACCAATTCACAACCTAACTTAAAATCAACAATGGTTCAAAACACAATCCAACAGTGGTTCTGTACATAATTAACAGTGCCAATTTCTATCCTAAGGTGATGTCAAATGGAATTAAGGAACTAATCGATAATGTTCGACTAATCGATTGCAACGCATACAATTGATAACAATCAATCAACAAAAAACAGTGACTTCAAATGTCTCGGCGAAACAAACAAAAAATGCAAAACATAATTATTCGACGATATTAATCGAGACGAATATGCATTCTAACATTCAAACAGCAATCCGAAACAGACAAATCAACCCAAATAAAAAGGTCTTTGAGTTCGGAAGAGAAGAAGAGAAACAAACAATAAAAAAAAACGAAAACAAACAACTGAAATTATACTAACCAAACAGAATAAAACGAAAAGAAAAGAAAAGGAAATACCTCAAACAAATAACTCGGAACTCGGCCGACTTGGATTCAAACGGACTTGAAATTGTGTATTTGAAGTTAAACAGATTTTAATTGAAATGTTTTCAAGCGAAAACGTTTCAATTAAAGTCTATTGACTTCAATTACTTTCAATTTGGACAAAGATCCCTAGTTTCTGAATTCTAGGGTCCTTGAGGCCATTTTTGGGGTTCGACTATTTCCGGTCAGATTCGAGCCGGACCAATGTTATACGAGGTATGAGGGAGGTCTGGGGAGTAATTGCTGTGAATTTGGGGCTGGTTGGAATGGGTTCATGTTTTGCTCGAGACTTCAAATGAAGATTTGAGGCGGCTTAAGGAGATTCGAGGTTAACGGAGTGTGGATTTGGAGAGGGGGAGTTGGGGTGGTTCAGGGGTGTGATTTTGGTGGTCATCGGAGCGGTTGCCGCCGGCTTAAGGGCGGTGGGGTGTGATGGCAGCTAGGGTTTCATTTCTTTTGTCTCTGATGAGAGATGATGAAGGGGTGTGGGAGAATGAAATGAATTAACGGGTTTGGGGGTTTGGGTAATTAAAAACTGGTCAAATAATCCAAGCCGTTGGATCATTGAAATCCAACGGCCATGATAAATTCATTAATAAAAACGGGTTAGGTATGGGCTAATGGACCGAGTTGAGGCTGGGTAGGGGTGTTTTGTTTGGGCCTGTGATAAAAATGGTTTGGTCTTTGTTGAAAATTGGCCTGGTCCGATTTCCTCTTTATTTTTTTGTTCATTTTGCTTTCTTTATCTCTTTAATTTCTAATTTAGTAAAACAAAAATTTCTAATTACACTACAAAATCAATTAGATTATAAGAAATACTAATTAAGTTATACTAACAATTAACACACTCAATTTAAACATCAATTAAATATAAATCACACAATTGGGACATTAAATACTAGAAAAAACGAAAAAATACATATTTTTGTGATTTTCCATTTTTGTCAAATAATTTGATTACTTTCGATTATAAATTAACTCCTAAGAATGCAAACACAATATATTTTTTTATATTTTTCTTAATTTAAACAAACAAACACGCTTAGACAAATACAAACAATTATCCAAAAATGCCACGAAAAATCTAAAAATAGCACACAATGAAAGATTATTTCATTTTGAATTTTTTGGGAGCAATTCTCATATAGGGTAAAAATCACATGCTCACAAGGCCTTGACACCATATTAATCAAGTCCATAAACGCCGATGGGGCATTAGTCAATCCAAAGGACGTCACTAGGAACTCAAAATGGCCAAATCTAGTACAGAAGGTAGTCTTTGGGACATCAGAGTCACGAATCCTCAGCTGATGATACCCTGATCTCAAGTCGATCTTAGAAAACACCTTAGCACCGTACAATTGGTCAAATAAATCGTTAATGCGCGGTAACGGGTACTTGTTCTTGATAGTAACCTTGTTCAACTAGCGGTAGCCAATGTACATCTGCATGGTCCCATCATTCTTCTTCATAAATAACACTGGTGCACCTCAAGGTGACACACGCGGTCTAACAAACCCTTTTTCTAACAACTCCTCAAGCTGCTCCTTCAACTCTTTCGGAGCAATACGGTATGGTGGGATATATATAGGCTGGGTACCTGGAGCCAAACCAATGCATAAATCAATATCATGATCTGGTGGCATGCGAGGAAGGTTAGAAGGAAACACATCGGCGAACTCCCGGACTAATAGAACTGAGTCCAATATCGGAGACTCTACGGTGGTGTCCCGAACATAAGCTAGATAAGCCAAATAACCTTTCTCGACCATATGTCGAGCCTTTAGAAATGAGATAACCCGGCTAGAGGCACTAGCTGAGGAACCCTTCCATTCTAACCTTGGAAACTCTGGCATCGCTAAAGTAACAATTTTGGCATGTCAATCTAGGACGGCGTGGTATGTGGATAACCAATCGAAGCCTAAGATGAACTCAAATCAATCATATCAAGCAACATGAGGTCTACTCTAGTCTTGAAACCACAAAATGTGACAACACAGAACCGATAGATCTATCCACAACCACAGAATCGCCTATGAACAGGAGTATCCAAGAACTCATGAGGAATATCCAGGAAATGAGAAAAATATATGAATAGGTAGACCCTGGATCATATACATCTCTACCGCAGACGGAAATAATACATGTGATAATGACATCTGAGGCAATTGCATCTAATCTAGCCGGAATAACGTATAATATAGTTGGAGCACCGGCTGGCTAGCCTCCACCTGAATGAGCACTAGCTAGCGGACCTCTCCCCACATGACCTCCACCTCTAGGATGGCCCCTACCAGTGCGCCCTTCACCTCTAGGCGGCTGGACCGCTGGTGCTGTGATCATGGGCGGTTGGACCGCTGGTACTATGATCAAGGGCTGCTGACCCTATTGCACTGCCTTGCCCCGAAGCCTAGAGCAGTATCTCATGATGTGACCCAGATCTACGCACTCGAAACAACCTTGTAGTGTGGTGAACTGCTGCCCTAATTTCTATCCCTGATAGTCTATAGATCCACTAGAAGAATCCTGAATAGCTGGTGGGTATTATGAACTCTCCGGCATGGCACTGAAGTAGGAAGTAAAAGAACCCTGGGGAGCTGAATACCTACTAGAAGAACTCTGGATAGCCGGCGAGCGATAAGGACTCTCTAGAATGGCATTAAAAAGAGGTGCACTGGAGCACGTCGAGGAGGTGGTGGTGCTGAATATGGGGGCCTGCTAGGATGACCCCTCCCAAACTGACCTTTGCATCTAGCCGGGGCACCTCTAAACTTTCCTGAGAATATAGCCCTTTTGTCCTACTACATTTTCTCCCTACATCTCAGACGGTAGCCCTCAATCCTCCGAGCAATCCCCACCACTAGTTGATAAGGAGTCCCCGTCTCTACCTCTCGCGCCATGTTAGCCCTAATACTAGAATGCAACCCTTTAACAAATCTCCGCACCCTCTTTGTGGCAGTAAAAAGTATCATATGTACATGGCGGGGCAACTCAGAAAACCTCGCCTCATAGTCGGCCACCGACATCTGAACCTGCTCAAGCTGCTCAAATTGATACCACAACTCTTCCTTTCTCAGATGGTGGAATATACCTATCCAAGAATAGATGTGAGAGGAGAACTCGTTGGTCCGCCAAGAACATAGAATTTCCACCATCTACGGGCTCTGCCTTCCAGTTGGAATGTAGTGAAGTCAACCCCATGAGACTCCAATATCCTCATGTTGTGCAGTTAGTCCCTTCACCTATCGATGAAATCCTCGGCATCCACATGACGCTCACCTCCTGTTAGATTGTGTGAGTCAACCAAATAGTAGTGTACCCAATCCTTTACTAGGTTCTATTGAGAATGCTAGTAAAGTTGTACGTAAATAAGGCAGAGGATTTTTACGTAGAAAAATCCCACACAAGGGGATCAAAAGACCACAACCTACACCTGTAGGCTTTTAACTTCACTAACTTGCAATCTCCCTATTATAAGCCACTTTACAATAAACCTATTGCAAAGACTTCAACTAACTTGTGATGCTCTCATCAGAAGCCACTCTATTACTATCCTAGTTACAAAGTCTTTGACTAACTTGTGATGTTTCCGCCACAACCCACTTTGTCACATTGCGGCTACAAAGGAGTTTGCTTATGACTAAACCTAGCCACAACATAAACTCAGGGAGTTTACAAATTTACAAAGGGATTCCTAATCAATGCTTCTAGCTAAGCAATTTAGGAGGTATAATAAGTACAATCACAAAGTTACAACTCAACTAGTACAACAACATGCTAACTTTTGGGAACAAGTCCGTAGTTGTGTTCAACTTTATTCTTCAAGCTCGTGAGGATTGATTTCTCAGTTTTTGCAAGAGGCTTGAATAAGAAACAGAAACCTTTAAGTGATGTTTTGCATAAGTTCATTATAGGTACACCTTAATCACATCACTTGAAATGATGTGAGTACTTTATTTGGTTAGAGAATGATTGGGCGCTGGAGACAGTACAGTGCGGCAAAAATGATGCAGGCAGGCACTTCGTTTACAACTGTGTCCAATTGACATTTTAATGTTGTGAGGAACCCACAAGAGTATCAGGTCCTTGTTTGGGTCCTAGCTCCTGAAGCTGTAATAATTCACCTTTAGCTGGAATCTGTTAAGCTTGTAATGTATTCCAGTATAGTCCAAGTAGGTATGGTTCCTCTCTGGTTCTTAATAGTAGGTTTGTTAGTGCATCAAAACATAAGGTAATAACATTTGAACCTATCATGAAGATAGGAAAGTGTAGCCTAGTCTATCGGTCCAACAACTTCTGTAGAATACTGTCCGCAGCCGGTCTGGGCTCGGGTACCACTACAACAACTGGCTGAGCCCCATCCGCGAGTAGCGCACCCGGAGCCTGATACACTGCAACTGCATGACTAGGAGCCTGATAAGTAGTGGTTTGTGCTCCCCCTCCCACCTGAGATATAACTAGGTCTGTTGGAAATAAACCAGGCCGAGTCTTGGTACCAATGAACCGCAACATACGGCCCATGACCTCCTGGAAACCCAATGCTGTCATAAAGTCCACAGGGGTAGGCTCAGCTGCGGGTACCTCGCCCTGCTACTCAATGATAGGATCCCCCGCAGGATCCATCGATGGTGCAAGTGGGATGGCTCTGGGATGCCCTCGTCCCCTACCTCGGGCTGGTCCCCTCCCCCAGCCTCTGCCTGAGCCTCTAGCAACAGGGGGAGTAGCTCCTCCCCGGTTTAGAACGTCTGACGTACATGTCCTCACCATCTATGAGAGAATAGATGAAGGAAATTTAGTATACTATCAACTGCACGATAGGAGATGAATAAAGAGTAGTTTCCTAATACCCTATAGCCTCTCAAAGATAAATACAAGCGTCTCTGTACCGATCCATAAGACTACATTAGGTTTGCCCATGACTTGTGAGACTTACATGAACCTAGTGCTCTGATACCATATTATCACGACCCAAATTCTACACTGGTTCGTGATGGCACCCAACATCATGGTTAGGCAAGCGAATCCTAACAACTAGCGAGTTTTTCAAATAATGTATTAACGTTCCTAACATTTCTCTTAACTTATATTCAAAACAGTCGATAATGACAATTTCATAACAATATAAATACAACCCAAAATGATAGACTACTAATGTGTGTGCCTAGAACTAGTGTCACCAGTACTAGTGTAACTAGTAGAATATACAAAAGAATTTAGCTATCTTACTTTCTGAAACAAGATAGACAAGTAATAACAAACGAAGATACTCCGGTATGCTGCTGAATGGCTCAGAGGGGCAGCTCACCATGGAATCTCAGTCAAATTAGGAACGTGCGTTGGACTGGTAGCTAGATGTACCTGCTAGATGTACCTGCCTCAGATCCTGTACATTTAAGTGCAGAAGCATAGTATTAGTACATAAACATCATGTATCCAACAAGTATCCAGTCTAACCTCAAAGAAGTAGTGACGAGGGGTCAACTTGACACTTACTAAGGTCAATATCAATAATATATAAGGTTTACTAAGCATGGATGGTATGTGGATAATGACATATTTAGAACAAAGAGCAACAAAATCACGTTGAATTCCACAAAAAATATCATGCGCACATTATGCTGAGGTCGTATGGCCCGATCCAACATAATAATAACTGTGCACTGCTAGAAGGTCGAATGACGCGAACTATAGATGCATCTATTTCTACTGAGGTGATCAACCTGATTCACATATAGCAATTATTATCAAAAAGGCACATAAAAGCGTATTTATAGTCAAATAAGTTCATACAAGTTCTCAAGTAAGTGCGTACATTCATTTATATTTATTACAATCCCTAACATGTCGTAGGTGATCTGAGTAGCAAGCAACAACATAAGCAGTAGCAAGTATGGCATGATACGAGTCCTAAACTACGTGGACAATTAGCATAATAGTAGTTACACATGGACTCTCGTCACCCCGTACGTACGTAGCCCCCACATACAATCACATACATTTATTTGATTAACCTTGGGGTTTATTTATTTCTTACGAGATTAGAAAAGAGACTCACCTTGCTCCAAAGCTTACTTCCAATATAAAAAACACACCAAAACCCTCGATTTAGAGTCGACAGATCCACAACTAAACAAACTGGGTAAGAACTATTCAATACAAGCTCAAAAGTTTATATGTTATATGCTAACTATTAAATCAATTTTCCAACCCTAAATACAGGTTTCCTAAAATCCATCCTCGGGCCCACGTGCCCGGATTTCGGAAATTCTCGAGGAAAGTTGTTACCCATAACCTAAGAATTAAGAATATATGATTTCTTCATTCCATAATAAATTTCGTGGTAAAATCTTATTTTTATCAAAACCCTAGGTTTTACTCTAATCGCATGGTTTCTACAAATCTTTAGGTGTTAATCTACCCAAAAACCAAACATTAAACTCACATTAAGTAGGAGTAACTTACTTCAAAATTGCTAGGTTGAAATCCCCTTTTAGAAGCTCCCAAATTGCCCAAGCAATGAGTGATATGTGTCAAAATTACACATTCCCGTATTAAATGAAGGCATTGCCTTCAGCGATTTTTGCACCTGCGGTTAGGAGACCGCATCTACGGTCTCGCTTCTGCAATAAAGTGTCCGCATCTGTGAACTTTGCTTGGGCTAGCTGGGGGTCGCATCTACGGTATGGGACCGTATCTACGGTCTGGGGCCACTTTTTCAGTTACTAGGCTCTTTCCCTACATCCGCATTGTGATGGGTGGACCGTTATTGCGGTCTCGCACATGCGGCTGTTCAACTGCAGGTGCGGTTATGACAGCAAACTGTAGCTTCAGCTCTTTCTAAGTTTTCTAACTCAACTCGAGCCTCGTTCGATTGACGTTTGAAGCCCCACCCGAACATACTGACAATTTTGAAATTATAGGACTTGTGCGAACCCTTGGAATGCCCAAAATAAAACTAATTCTATGAATACCCCTAAAACCAATTAGATCAAACTTATGAACATCAAGTTCTTCAATTTGCATCAAATGCAACGAAATACACTTATACTACTCGGATTGACACCAGATTTTACGTGCAAGTCTTAAATAACAATACAGAACTATGTATGTTCTTGGAATTCCGTTCGGACCTCGATAACACAAAAAACCACTCCAAACCAAATATTTAAGAACATAGAAATCCTTAAGGAATCAACTTTTACTATTAGATTCCAAAAGGCTCTTGGGTCTTCCAAAACCCGATTTGGGCATACGCACAAGTCCAAAACTTCATACATACTTGTTAGAACCTTTCAATCCAGATTTCGATGTCGTTTTCTCAAAATACCGACCAAAGTCAAACTTGGCCTTTTAAGCCAACCTTAAGGAACCAAGTATCCCGATTTCAACTCTAACTCTTTCAAATCCCGACCCAACTATCCCCACAAGTCATAATCTGGAAGTCTTATTTAAGGAAACGGGATTCCAGAAAGTAAAACGACCAGTCGAATTATTACATTGTGCATAAACATTATAAAGTGATGTGTAAAGTGCTTAGGAGGATGAACCACTATTCCTAAATATATCCTACCCGTTCCTCAGCCCACATCACAATCTTGAAAAAGTCCTAATTGATTTTAGTTCGAGTGAGCTTACCAGTGTTTTAAAAGGCGGGGGTGTAAGGCGAGGCATTTTGCATATGCCCCAGCGGGGCGTAAGCCCCATGGGTATTTAATTTTTAATATTATAAAATAATATAATTAAAAATAATATTATTAAATAGGTAAAATTTCATAAAATTTTGAAAAAAACTTTGAATAAATAATATATATATATATATATATATATATATATATATATATATATATAAATCACATATTATCTAATAAAATTATCAATTTTAAATAAATAAGTGAAATTATATATAAATTCAACTAATACATATAAAAGCACACATACATATAATCCCATATTATATTTTTAAAAAGAGCAAGAGATGCACTGAACTTAAAAAAATTAATTACATACATATTTACAAACTAACAGTGAAATATAAAAAGTGAGAAAAAGTAATGAGTTTAAAATAATAAATCTTTTACATGGAGGAAGGAACAACCTGTTGAATTTGACATACGAAAAAGAATGAAGTTTTCTGTTGTAAAAAAAAAAGAGAGATAAATTGTTGCTCTTGGTAGAGGCAGACTAGCGGAAAGAATTGGGAAAGACTAAAAATTTAGGGCTATAATTTTGGGTATTGATGCGTGGCTATAATTCCATGATTTCGTACATTATTGTCCTTGCAGTTTATACGTTTTAATGATAAATTAAATTTTATTTGCGCAAAATAGAATTTATTTTATGTGTAGATAAATTAAAGATGAAAGTAGAGAAAAGGGATACTTAAACGTTGAAAGCGTGCTCGAGAACAGTGAAAAAGAAGAAAGCTAGTGACGCCAGGCCTTAAGCAGGCTTTATACCTGGCGAGGCAAGGCAAAGGCCAGGTCCATCAAGTGTTATGCATGGCGAATGCAGGCCTGGGTAAGATCCATTCCGAGCTTTGAATGCTTATTTCGTCTCCTAGTTTGACTAAGACTTGGCCTACATGTTTAAGGTCTTTTCCTATACATATAAATACCTAAAAATACCACTTTTAAAGAGGAGACACATTAGACCAAAGATTTTGACCGAATAGGACAAGAACACATTAAAAGTAAGGCGGATATTTCTTCGACGAGTTTTCACTTCCTTCTTCCTATTTTTCCTATTGTATTGTAGTTAATATTTTAGTTGGTATGAATGTTAGGTTTTATTCCCAAAAGAAGACACGATTTTCGAACGTTTGGTTATATTTTTGTTACTTGCTACAAAAATGGATTATACATGTCACATTATCACAACATTTTATCTATAATAATAGTACTTCCTTTGTGATAACAACATTTGCTTATAGGAATAGTGTTGCTTTAATAATTAACTAGTTAAATTAAAAGCAACACCATCTAATATAATATTAGCGCAAAAAAATATTAAAAGTCATTGAATTTACGTGAATTTCATACCAAATTTTATAATCCGCCCCCAAGCCCTCATTTGACACTTGTAATTTAACAATTTAGATATATTTTTGTGTTCAAGATCGATCTAAATAACTATTGAGAAAATTTTGTATTTATGTTTTACTTATGTATTTAGACATTTGAGTTTACAAGTGGTTATAGTATTGCTGCTCAAACAAGAAATTTATAGAATTGTATAATGTTCGCCAATAGAATATATAGAGCACTATTTAGTACCTTTATTTTCTTATTTTTCATAATATTGGCCTAAAAGTAGTTTAAATAGAGAAATATGTTTATTGCGGATTCATATAGTAATTTGTTTAGGAACTGAAATGTAGTCATTATTGTTCTTTTATTGTCTTGCTATTTTTACAAGTATTAATTCAGACGGCATGCATAATAATAATAATAATAATAATAATAATAAAGAAGAGAATGTCAGTTCATGTCCTCGAACTCATATATCTCTTCTGTCTAATCAAATCATGAATTGAAACAAAAATTTTATTTTACAAAAGTCACATTAAATAGTTGAATGATGACAAATGACTTAACCAGTGTCCAATGTACGCACTCCCAAATATTTGAATATTAATATAGCTGGCGTGTGGTAAACTTGAGCTTTCCCCACTTCTTCATTTAATTAAGTTATTTAAATTTCTATTTAATTCATAAATTAACCTAACTTAATACCGCTCTTGTCATTTTCCTCCTTCATACTTTTCATGAAATTGGAGATAGATATAACATCCACTACCATATTTGAGTTTGTTTAATGCCATCTGATTAATCAAAAGATATTTGATTATTGATTTATAAGAGTAGGAGAAAAGAGTAATTAATTTGATTATTTAAGAAAGGATAAAGGTATTAACGAAGAGGTGACTATTGAATCTCTTAGTGTATCACATAAATCATGAATATGAGGAAAAGTTGATGAAGAGGGAAAGAGTTGATTAATTTAGGGAAGGATAATAGAAACTTGAATAGAAAAACATGAATATAATAAAGAAGGTAAAGAAAAGAAAAGGAGAGCAAGAAAAGGTGAGAGTATAAATAGTAGTTTGAATGAATATGCATAAGGAAGTGATAGTATTACATGACAGAAAATTAGCAAGATGGAAAGAATACAAAAAAATCCAAGGAAAGGAAGGGCCGATAAAGAGGAAAATTAACAGAAAAAAGAAATAAGGAAATTTAAAAAGTATCAAGGAGGTAATGAGAACATGATCAAATGAAAAGTTTTTTGTTTTTGCTTGTCCTTTATAAAATATATAAAAGCGTGAAAATGTAATCTCTTGAAAATATTTACTAGAAATCTTAATAACAAAATGAGACGAGAGGGTTATATTTAAGTGTCTATAAGTGTTTTTTTAACTAGAAATGCGTAGAATTTTGAGACAAAGAAGTAGACTAAGAATAATTTCTATAAAATAATTTTTGACTTAATTCTTTATTAGATAAAAATAATTTATTTTATAATAAAACAACTGTTTCAATAACATTGTCTTAATTCCATTATTTATAAAAGAAATTAATTTTACCGCGCAGACAAATTTACTAGTTTTATCTATAAAGAGTAACACAAATTAGGAATTTTTGCTTCCACTATTCCACCTTTCTAAACTCACACTCCTCTTTTTTTGGCACTTGCATTATATTGTTGAAGTACAATGTTAGCATTAGTTTGCAAATACATTCTGAAAATAGTGTTTTCTTTTCTTTTTAAATTTTTTAAAAAAATTTTCTCACGTGGAGGGCCCGACTAAATTTAGATTCGTGTCAAGAAATTCCACATTGGGATAAAACGCTTACTAACAAAAACGATTACATGCCTAAGGCTCGAAACCGAAATCTCTCGTTAAGGATGAATGAATATTTATCACTCCAGCATAACCCTTATTAGTTTGCTTAAATTCGGAATTCTGATGGAAACAATGTAATAATTAGAGCGAATTTTAAAATTACATGACCAAATAATTTTGTAATATAATGAAATTCACCAAAAAAATGATAGGAAGTAATTGTTGATATGAGAAAAGAATTATAAATATGTCATATTTTAGATCGTCTTAAAAAAGTAATTAACATTTAGGAGGAATTAAGATAAAAGATGAATTAAAGCATTAAAGGTTCAATTCATGTGCATGAATTTTTAAGCTCAAAATCCTTAAGAGGACAATTCAACCTTTAATTTTTATAAAAATAAGGTGTAAATCATGCTCTTTTCAAATATATTCGAATATGGATCTTCGAATCTTTTTGTGATCTCTTTAAATTAATATAAAATAAAATAAAAAGAAAATAAGTTTGCCTCCACCAGTTAAGTACAATTTTTATACCGTTAACAATGGCATTCACACCTAAACTGAATTGTTTATGTTAGGAATAAGGCTTAATATCTGCTTTAATCCTTCAATTTGCACGGAAATTCCTTTAATCTCACATCTGGAGCCTCCTCAAATCATTAATTTAAATAAATAAATGTATTGTTACACAAATTAAAGTGGCTTTATTTGAGTGGTGCCAAATGACTTAGCCATTGGCTTAAGTGCTAACTCCAAACATTTTTAAATAGCAAACGTGTAGTAAGCTTGTCTGTTTCCCACTGAACTTTTCGATTAAATATGAAATAAAAAATATGATTTTCTCTCCCACATAGTTCATTCATATTGTGGCCATTAATATCTCTTAAAAATCACTCTTATCCTTTTCCTACTTTTATTTTATCCATTCTTTCCACTTTTTTTTTTTTAATATGGATTGAATTTATAGAAAATCATTTATAAAAGATCATTAATTTAAAAAGAGCTTTAATTTTTTAAGTGTATATATAAAGATAGATATAAATGAAATTAAAAAAAAAAAAAAACTATGAAGTGTTAAATCTATGCGCATCCAATTCTAATTGAGTACACTACCAAAGGATACGGTGCATCATATTGGGCTATTCTCTTTACCAAATATGCCGGAAACAGCCTCTCTATCCTTTCGGGTAGGGGTAAGGCCTGTGTACGTATTACTCTCCCCAGACCCCACTTTGTGGGAACATACTGGGTAGTTGTTGTTGTTGTCTCTTTACCAAATATCACGGGTTAGAGTTTTGGGTATGAAAAAATCCTTAATAGGAGGAACTTCCCCCTAAATAGGGCCCTACACAGTGTGAACCCCGATATAATCTGGTTTTAACGCAAGTAACACATATAATTTAGTACATAACCTAAATAAGAGAACAATTCAATGTTCAAAAAGTAAATAAAGTACACTATAAAGCATGCTTTCTTGTCAAATTAGTTGAAAGAGGAATCTTGAAACTTTTTGATGATAATCTCTTATAATTAAGTAATATATAAGTAGTAAGTTTGTCTCCACCAACTAACTCTGCAATTGTTATACCATTTGAAAATGGTATCCACGGCAACCTTGGAGATTTTTTAATCTTTTAGAGTCAAGGATTCTTCAATTATTCATACTAAATGTCAAAGAAAAATTTAACTAGCTATATAGCTAGGTGGAAGTCTAGAAAGGCATTAATGAAACCAAACATATAGAGTGAAGTTTTATTTAATTGGGGTATTTTTTTAACTTTAATTTTTATAACCATCATGTATTCAATATTTACTCGCCCGATTGATTCAGAATTACATCAAATAAAATCTATTAAAGGAGAAGTCACTCGTTAATCTGAAATCGTAAGACACAAATTTTGTATTTAAAAGACTCCTTTTTCTACTCAAACTTTCAACTTCAAATGATTAATTCTCCTTTCTTCAATTGATCTAAACTACCAATTTTCCATCCAATGCTTGATATAAAAAAATTCCTCCATTTTATAGATTTTATTTAAATTTTAAAAAAGGAAGTCTTGGCGTAACTGATAAAGTTGTTGTTATCTGATTCGGAAGTCATGAGTTCGAGCTATCGAAATAGCCTCTTGTAAAAATACATGATAAAACTACATGCAATAGACCGTTGTAGCCCGACTTTTTTCCGGACTCCACACATAACGAGAGTTTATTACAACATACGACCTTTATCTATCTTTTATCTGCAGAATAGGGATATATGATCAAGCATTATTAGCAGTTAAAAGTGTATAATCTTTAATATTTTCTCTTATCTATAGAAAAAGCATAATTAGAGTCAAAACATTTTCCAGAACTGTCCAAGCAAAGGAAGGTGAAAGTAGAATGTATATGGATATCCTTTCACACCACTAAGGGGACAAAGTTATTGGACAATAAGAGAGTTATCACTGCAAAAATCTAAACTTTCTACATTGAAGGATATCTCTAGTTCTAGTAGTGGACTTTGAGTCTTTGCAAATCCAATGTAAGTAACTAGTCCAAAAGAAGCTATTGTACCACGGAGAGGCGTGGTCGAATAGTAAAGGCTCATCCAGCCTTAACAAAACGTATCATGTTCGAGCTCTGAAAATAAAATATTTTTTGATAGAAATTACTAAATCTTTTAATTATAAAGTTTTACAGCGCGAATTCGGATTAATCACGCCAGTGGTTTCAAACACCGGATGGTTAACAAAATATTCCCAAGGATTTTGCTGGAGATGAGAAGACACTCATTTGGTACGGATTGCTGGATTTGTCCGGAAGAAGCTATTATACAATGAAGGTGTTTGACCAAAAAGCGTAACACTCTTTGTTAAACTGATTAAAAGATACTTAAGGAGAGAGGTGAATCCTAGTCAAGCATAATAATTCTTAGATCTTGCTAACTGTTTAAATGGTATTGTCTACTTCATGCCGGGAATTGGTTGTTAAGTTATTAAATGCACCCTTTGGAGAACAACATGAAGAATGGATGATGAAAAAGAAATATGAAAATGGTAATAAATATAAATTAGAAGAACAATTCACCCAAATATAGAATGATATGGAAGATTCCTCCTCCTCACAATGGAATATGACAATAAGTGAGAAAATGAGCAATGGTTTCTTGGATCGTGTAAGTGAAAAGGAAGAATAATCAATAAAATCAATTAATTTGGAAAGGTAAGCTTTTGTATTTGTTCTCCAGATTCAACTTCTTACGATAGGATGAATCTCACATGTCTCTTTTCCTCTCCCCCTTTTCCTATTTATATGAGATATTCTCTAAAAACACTCAAAAAGTACAACAAGCAAAATATTCAAGGAAATATTTCAGTCGCTAATTCCAAGACTACACTAGCCGTTGTTCCTACTCTTCGCTACTCGACCTTGGCCTTTACGGCTAGCTTAGCGACTGCTCATTGTTGGGCGTTGGTCGACCTCGGCCGAGCCGCCCAAATCGAAACACAGTTTTCTCACTTAACAATCTTCCCACGCCTAACTTCCTAAGCCAGATTTTGACGCATACAGTTAGTCCTCCCACTTGTCGAGATCGCCTTTTGGTCGACTCCGATGAGTGGACCTTATTAGTTGGAAACTTATAAAAAAGTTTTGGCGTGGTGATCAAGTAGAGGTGTGCGTAGTCGAAATAATGACGTGTCACTCCGAGATTTGTGGGTCATGGGGTTAGTGCATGATGATGTCATAATGCATAAATCATCATTATACATCTTCCCGGTGTGTTGCCTCGTTCCTTGAGTCCATATCATTTCGATTCTAGGGCCAGTGGCAGTTGCTTGCAGCGTTTCGAACACTGTGGATGTCTAAATAAAGAGGGGGAAAATTCTCAATGGAACTTTTTCATTCTCTGTTTTCTTCAACCTTGCACCTATTTCCCTTTCTTCTTGCGTTCTTGCACCCCGCAACTACAATCGTTGCTACCCTTTCTTCTTTTTCTGTTCCACTGTATACATATTAGCGGAGAATGGCTAACGTTACTCCCAATTCTTAGATGATCTCTGACCCTACTCCATTATCGATGGCCATGCCTTCTGGTGGCGGAGAATCAATGGTTACATAGGATGCGAGCTTTCCCACTGTGGAAGAAATCGTTCATCGTAACCCTACTTCCAAGTACGACTTCTCTAAGGAACCAGCCCATGACTCGGAGCCTGCAAAGTCTGAGATGGAGGCAAACGCCTTGTCTCCCTTAGGACCAAATATGGCATTCCTGCCCACATTGACCTTGTTCCGGCTGGAGATGGCATGGTTCAAGTTCACCGGCCTGGGTATTGTGCGTTTTATGCCTACCCATTCTAGATAGGTTATTATTTTCCTCTTTCTCCACCAGCAGAGGAAGAGGAGTTCTGCCGCTACTACAATATCTGCCCGGCACAACCTTCTCCCCACCTTTACAAGATTTTTCTTATGTTGCTAAAGTTCGCGGAGCTGGCCGGCTATAAAGTCTCTATCCGTCATCTGTTGCACCTCTTCGGACCAAGCTTCTATAAAGGCTTGATAATTCACCTCCGCCACCGCAGAACCTAAGGATTGGTGGTGGTGATGGATGATAGGATGAACCATCAAATTTTTTGGCTCATTACTTTTTCATCAAGACTGAGCACGTGGTGGCGAACCCTAGTGAATTTCCTGAATAATGGAATTTTTCTCGTAAGTGTCATTATTTAGAGTACGTTCTTTCCCGTCTTTGCGTGTTTCATGACTTGTTACGTTATTTTTCTTTTTGTAGCTGAAAGGCATCCCCCTCATTTAGTCGCCGATATCAGCAACTGGGTGTCCCGTATCTTGCCTCATACCACAGGGATCCGTGATTAGGCATCCTTTTACAAAAGTTTCAAGCTCAAACCTTCGACCGGTAAGCTAGGCTTTTCCTTATAACTATTTCGGTCTTGTTGTGGTGCATTTTTTATATCGCTTATGGTTTTCTTTCGATGCCATCTCGGAGAACTTCTAAGAAGGCGAAGGCTCCTATCCCAACATTTCACCAAGCATTTTTTTGGCTAGGATGCAGTTTGTGTTGGCCGAGTATGTGTGAGATACTTCTTCCTGACTCCGATATTAAGTGAACCTGGTCGTCAGACAAACATTCCATCGACGGAGGTACCGACCGGCATGGTGTTTCATTTAGTGAATGAATCTTCCCCCGGCAAGGAGGAAATGGGTTGAAATGTGTTCCTTTCAGCTGTGGGGACGGCGCTGCTACCGGAGGTTATTGTGGAAGCTAGAGCGTTAGAGATAACGGAAGTTGCTGTGGAAAGGGAAATACCGACGGCAGTCGTGGTTGGCTCTCCGTCTGCTGGTGGTATAGGAAAAACGATCATTGGAGGATGGCGGGTTCGATTCAGACATCGATCCTAAAGAGGTACAAACTTTTGAGGAGATATTTACTCGAGTGGCAGTGAGGACCGAGGGGTCTACTCGAAATAGTTTCATCCCCATGGATTTAAAAATTGATGTTCAACTCGGAGCATGTGGCTCCGTCTTTGTCCCCCTATGCTTAGAGTCCGAGAACAGAACCTTGCAGATATTGAATGTATTGGACCTGTCATTAGGCATTTCCGGGAGGGCCTTGCTAGTAAGTCCTCTCTTAGCATTTAAATTTCATCTTTCCTTTATGTTATCTGCCTTTGTTGACCCTTCTTCGTCTATTTATCAGACTCTCATCGTGGAGACTAAGAACGCCCGTCGGGAGGAGAAGAGGATGGCTCTCTATAATAAAATGGACTTAAAATACAAAAAGTACCATACCAAATACAAGGCCCTGGTCAGCATGCTTGGTGAGGCTAGTTTGTTCCTAACTCTTTGTGATGAGCCAACGCATAAGAATTAGGAGTTGAAGGAGAAGGATGATCAGCTTATGAGGGTTATTGGTAGGTTCAGCAAGATCGAAGAGACTTTAAGGACCAAAAATGATGAACTCAAGGTAAGCAAGGAGGTCATGTCCGAGTGCGTCGACCACCAAGCTCAGTGACATTCTTACGAGTCGAGCTTGAGCAGAGCGAAACTAGAGCTAACGGCTTAAGGGATGAGCTGGCTTCCAAAGTTATGGAGTTGGAGCGAAATGAGAGAGTTATAATGGCCGCAATGGAAAAGACGGCAGCGCTGACATGCATCATCCGCGTCTTCAGATCAAAGGGGGCTAGTAAAGCAGAGATAACTACTCTTAAAGAGGCGAGGTTCGAAGAGCGGATAGGTGGACTAAAATGAGACATCTAGGATTTAAATGAGCAGATAGCCACCCTCAGGGAAGAGAAAGTGTAGTAGCAAGCTCAGTCCTCTACCTTTTATGCATCCACTTATCCCAACACTCCATGAGACTCGTACGAGAAGTGGGTCCATGTTGAGACTCATCTTGACATATATAGGGGTTTGATGGCGGCCGGAAAACCCTCTGAAGGGGAGCTTGAGGATGCTCGGGTCAAGGCACGTGCATATCGTGTCGCTTGCAATTATGACCCAGCATGCCTAGTGTGACGACCCGGCCCGTCGTCACGAGAATTTACCACCCCCTTATGTTTTAAATACATGTTTTATGATTTTATATCGGTGTTAGAGTCTATCGGGTGAGTTAGGAGTGAATTGGATTGAAAATGAGGCATATAGCCTTTTTGAAGGAAACTTGAATAAGGAAAGTCAACCCGGAGTTGACTATTTGGTTAGAGGGCTCGGAATCGGATTCTGATGATTCGGTTAGTTCCGGGAGGTGATTTGTGACTTAGGGGAGCGATCGGAATTGAATTTGGAGGCCCGGTGTAGAAATAGGCTTGAATTGGCTAAGGTTGAATTTTGGCGAAATCCGAACGGTAGGTGAGATTTTGATCCGGCGGTCCGAATGGAATTCTGATAGTTGCAGTAGCTCCGTTAGGTGATTTTGGATGTGCCTGCAAAATTTCAGGTCATTCAGACGTCGTTTGGTCGGGTTTTTGATGGAATGTGTAATTCAGAAAGTTTAAGTAATTTATGCTTGAATCCGTGGGTAATTGGTGATTTTGATGTTTAGGATGGTGTTTTGATGATTGGAACAAGTTCGTATCCTGTTTTGGGGTATGTTGGTGGTTTTTGTTGGGGTCCCGGAGGCCTCGGGGTGTTTTCTGATGGTTAAACGGGAGAAAATGTGGAAAATTGCAGGTTTTGACTCTGGTTCTGTTGTTTTCGCTCCCTGCGGAAATGGGGGCGCAGGAGCGAGTCCGCAGGAGCGGACGAGGGGGCGCAGAAGCGCTTGGCATCGCAGAAGCGGAATCTTTTCCGCTGAAGCGGCGTCGCTGGTGCGAGTGGGTGACCGCAGAAGCGGACTTGATGAGTAAGGGGAAAGTCCGCAGAAGCGGATTCTTGACCGCATAGGCGAGTCCGCAGGAGCGGACTCTTGATCGCAGAGGCGGAAAGGACCGTAGGGGCGGAAGAATTTCCGCAGAGGCGGACCCGTAGGAGCGGTCCGTGTATCGCAGGAGCGGAAATGGCCAAATAGGCCTGGGTTCGTAGAAGCAACCAATTGGTCGCAGAAGCGGTTCCGCAGGGGCAGAAAATGGTCCGCAGAAGTGAAAATCGTAGTGAATTAATTGTATGAGAAGTTAGAAAATTTCAGAAACATTTCACACATTTGGGTCTCGACTTTAGAGGCGATTTGGGCGATTTTGAAGAGAAACTCAAGGAAATCATCAGGTAATCAACTATGGACTTAAACTATGATTAGTATTGGTAATATTATGCAATTATATCATGAAATGGAGGAATTTGGGGTGATTCATGGAAGATTTAACCCTAGGCTTGAACTTTAGAAAATCATGGTTTTGAATGGGCAAATGGAGTCCGAATTTGGTAAAATTGATATGCTTAGACTCGTATCGAGATGAGGGTTCCGAATATGTGACTTTTGTAATTTTTCGACAAGCGTACCGAAAGTCGGGTTTTGACAACTTTGGGAATTTTGATGTAAATCGAGTTGTATTGATTGGGTGTCATCCCATTGGCCTAATTTGTTGTATTTCTACTGTATTTCATCAGATTCTACGCATACGGAGCTTGATTCTCGTGGCAAGGGCATTGCGGAGTAGCCGTCGCGCCGTATTGAGGTGAGTAATAGATGTGGGTGATGACCAGCGGGTTCGAAACCCCGGTATATCACTTTATGACGCTGTATAGCGGCGAGACACGTAATCTCTTGTGAGTGCGGGGTCGATTGTGATTGGGGACTATGGCTTAGTCCGACTTGTTGATACAGTATTATGACATTGGCTATTCTTGAGCCGTCGAACCTCCTTCTCGGATGGTTGCATACTATATATTGTGATATTGGCCACTCTTGAGCCGTTGAACCCCCTTCTTGGGCGGTTGAGTATACTTGTGGGCCGTGAGCCAGTTATTGGATCCCGCGAGGATCGTTATCATTGTCTTATCATATTGACATGTTAGTTACTACCGATCCGTAGCTATTTCTGTTATCATGCTATTTCCAATCTCTGGAACTTGGTATTACTGTTTAACAACTAAAAAATGATAAAAAGGTTTTCAAAACTACTTTTGAGCCTGCGAGGCTGTATTTGCATATTAGCTGACTGGTAGTGGATCGGGCTGCGCGCCGCAGCAGTATATATGTTGGATCGGACTGCACGCCGCAGTGATATTGTGCTTGGGCTGTAGGAGCCCCTCCGGAGTCTGAACCCCCACAGTGAGCACGGGTACCCAAATTGGATTGGGCTACGCGCCGTAGCGGTCATATCATGCATTGCATTGCATTTAGCTACATCTGCTAGCTGTTATACTGTTTTGCTGGTACTTATTGGTACAGGTACAGTTGATGTTGATTTTGTGACAGGGTAATTGATTACAGCTTTACATAGTGCTTTATTGCGGATTTCTTATCTGCGCTGTCTTACCCTTGTTTATTACCACTGAGTCTGGCAGTACTCATTTTACTCCCCGCACCTTGTGTGCAGATCCAGGTACCTCTCAGCAGTGATCCAGTAGCTGTGCGAGGCGACATTTGTGGATATTCGAGGTAGCTGCAGAGTCCGCAGGACCCGATATTCCTTCTTACTGTCTTGATTTTGTATTGACTTTTCTTTCCGCACTTGGTATCTTGTAAACCTTTATACACTCATGTTCAGTAGAGGCTCATGACTCTTGACCCTTTGGTCTATGGGAGTTGATGTATTATGGGACTTGGTTTCCCGTTTTCGTTATATGTATCGCTGTTATTTCGTGAATTAATATGCTTAAATGGGCTAAAGAGAGCTTCTAGCTCCGTGGTTGATATTGATTGGTCAGGCTGGCTTAGCAATGTGCTGGGCGCCATCACGACCGGATTTGGGGTCGTGACAAGTTGGTATCAGAGCCTAGGTTTACTAGGCCTCATGAGTCTTGAGCCGGTTAGTAGAGTCTTGTGGATCGGTACGGGGACGCCTGTACTTATCCTCGAGAGGCTGCGAACCTTTAGGAAAACTTCACTTTTCTTGAACTCTGTTGTGCGATCTTGTTGTTCTGAGAACTGAACTTCTATATTCTATTCTCTCGTAGATGGCGAGAACACGAGCATCAGGACGAGGTGGAGGTAGGGCGGCTGAGGCAGTGCCAGCTGACCCGCTTGTACCAGTTCAGGAGCAGCCCCCAGTGGTTGATGCCCCAGCAGCCTCAGTTCAGGGCCAGACTATATCTATTGCTATCCCTGGTCTTCAGGAGACTCTTGCTCAGATATTATTAGTGTGTTCCGGTTTGGCTCGGGTAGTTTCAGCTACCGCTACTGTAGCGACATCTCAGTCAGGGGGTGGTCAGCAGACCCCTGCAGCTCGCACACCTGACCCGGTTGTTCAGGGACTTCAGACGCCAGAGGCGGTCCCCGCTCAGGTGGTTGCATCGGTTATTCCTCCAGCTGCCCCAGCTCCAGCTCCAGAGCATATGGTTCAGGTTATGCCCGATGACGAGCAGCGTCGTCTTGAGAGATTTGGTAGACTTCAACCACTCCATTTCAGTGGCGTTGAGGGCGAGGATGCCCAGGGTTTCTTGGACAAGTGTCAGAGGATGTTGCGGACGGTTGGTATTCTTGAGTCCAGCGGAGTTTCATTTACTACCTTTCAGTTCACTGATCCCGCATTTGATTGGTGAGAAGAGTTTGAGAGGCGTAGGCCTGCAGGAGCAGCACCTTTCACATGGCAATAGTTCTCTACTCTCTTTCTAGAGAAATATGTACCTCAGTCTCGTCGCGAGGAGCTACGTCGCCAGTTCGAGTGGTTGGTTCAGGGCGACATGTCTGTGACCCAGTATGAGCTCAGATTCACACAATTGGCTAGGCATGCCACATGGATGATCCCTAATGATAGGGAGAGGATCAGGAGGTTCATTGATGGCCTCAACTACTCTATCCGCATTCTTATGACCAGAGAGAGAGTTTTGTCATCATCATTTGAGGAGGTTGTTGACATGGCACGCTCCATTGAGGCGGATCGTCGCCGAGAGAGAGGAGCGGGAGGCCAAGAGGCCTCGTGGTTCGGGCAGTTTCAGTGGTGCTCCATCTAGAGGGCATTCCCAGCAGAGCAGAGGTCGCTCATCTAGACCTTCTCATTCAGGCCGCCCAGAGCGGAGCGGAGGTTCTTATGGTCGTGGTCGACAGGGGTTCCAGCAGGGTCAGTCATCGCTTAGTGCCCTTCCAGCCCAGGGTGCAGCACCTACTTCATCAGCCCAGGGTTCTTCTGCGGCGAGGGGTTCCCTTCAGTCCCCTTCTCCAGCACCAGGTGCATGTTATGAGTGTGGTGAGTTTGGCCACATGAGGAGACAGTGCCCTCGACTCCGTAGGGACAGGACTCAGCAGAGGGATCAGCCCTCATCTTCAGCACCATCTCAGTCTAATAGAGGTGGAGGTCGGTCTTCTCGTGGTCGCCCCAGGGGCGAGGAGAGATCTGGTGGAGGCCAGGCACGGTTCTATGCACTTCCTGACAGGCGTGATGCAGTTGCCTCCGATGCAGTGATTACAGGTATCATTTCTGTCTGTCACAGAGATGCCTCGTTCTATTTGATCCAGGGTCCACATATTCTTACGTGTCCTCTTATTTTGCACATCATTTGGGTGCGACTCGTGGTAGTCTTGACTTACCCGTTCATGTATCCACCCCCGTGGGTGATACAATTGTTGTGGATCACGTCTATAGATCTTGTGTTATATCTATTGGGGGTCTGGAGACCCAGGCAGATTTGTTATTGTTGGGGATGGTGGACTTTGATGTTATATTGGGTATGGACTGGTTGTCTCCGTACCATGCTATATTGGACTCTCATGCTAAGACAGTTACGTTGGCCATTCCTGGTATTTCTCAGATTGAGTGGCGGGGTTCGACTGATTTCGTCCCTAGCCGTGTTATTTCATTCTTAAAAGCTCGGAAGATGGTTGAAAAAGGGTGTTTATCGTACTTAGCTTTTGTGAGAGATGTGGGAGCTGAATCTCCTAGCATTGATTCTGTACCTGTTGTGAGGGACTTTCCAGATGTATTCCCCTCAAACCTGCCGGGCATGCCGCCGGACAGAGATATTGATTTTGGCATTGACTTGGTGCCGGGAACTCAGCCCATATCCGTTCCTCCTTATCGGTTGGCACCAGCTGAGTTGAAAGAACTGAAAGAGCAGCTTCAAGAGCTTCTGGATAAGGGTTTCATCCGCCCTAGTGTGTCCCCGTGGGGTGCACCAGTGTTGTTTGTTAAAAAGAAGGATAGATCCATGCGGATGTGTATTGATTATAGGCAATTGAACAAAGTGACAGTGAAGAACAAGTACCCTCTACCGCGCATAGATGATTTGTTTGATCAGCTACAGGGTGCGAGGGTGTTTTCTAAGATTGATCTTCGTTCGAGCTATCATCAGCTGAAGATCAGGGACTCGGATATTATGAAGACTGCATTCGAGGACCCGATATGGTCATTATGAGTTTCTTGTGATGTCGTTTGGGCTGACCAACGCCCCAGCAGCATTTATGCATCTGATGAACAGTGTGTTCAGGCCTTATTTGGATTCATTTGTGATTGTGTTCATTGATGACATTCTAGTCTACTCCCGTAGTCGGAGGAGCATGCTCAGCATTTGAGCATTGTGTTGCAGAGATTGAGAGAGGAGAAGCTATATGCTAAATTCTCCAAGTGCGAGTTTTGGCTCGAGTCCGTGGCATTTCTGGGACATGTGGTGTCTCGTGATGGTATTCAGGTTGATCAGAAAAAGATAGAGGCGGTGCGGAGTTGGCCTAGACCGACCTCAGCTACAGAGATTAGGAGTTTTCTTGGTTTGGCGGGATACTATCGCCGGTTTGTTCAGGGATTTTCATCCATTGCTTCTTCATTGACTAAATTGACCCAGAAGGGTGCACCATTCGTGTGGTCGAATGAGTGCGAGGAGAGCTTTCAGAAGCTCAAGACAGCTTTGACCACAGCTCCAGTGTTAGTATTGCCATCAAGCTTCGGGTTCATATACCGTTTATTGTGATGCCTCGAGAGTGGGGATAGGTTGTGTGTTGATGCAGGAAGGTAAGGTGATTGCTTATGCTTCTCGGCAGTTGAAGCCACATGAGAAGAACTATCCTGTTCATGATTTGGAGCTAGCCGCCATTGTTCATGCATTAAAGATTTGGAGGCACTATTTGTACGGTGTGTCTTGTGAGGTGTATACCGACCATCGTAGTCTCCGGCGCACTTGTTCAAACAGAAAGACCTTAATTTGAGACAGCGGAGATGGCTTGAGTTGCTTAAGGATTATGACATCACTATATTATATCATCCGGGGAAGGCCAATGTGGTGGCCGATGCTTTGAGCCGGAAGACGGTCAGTATGGGGAGCTTGGCATATATTCCAGCTGAGGAGAGGCCATTTGCTCATGATGTTCAAGTGCTAGCCAATCGGCTAGTGAGGTTAGATATTTCGGAGCCCAGCCGGGTATTGGCTTGTGTTGTATCTCGGTCATCTCTATATGATCGTATTCGTGAGCGCCAGTATGATGATCCACGTTTGGCTGTCCTTAGGGACAGAGTTCAGCATGATGATGCCAGAGATGTCACCATTGATAGTGACGGCGTATTGAGGATGCAGGGCCGGATATGTGTGCCCAATGTTGATGGCCTTCGTGAGTTGATTCTGGAGGAGGCCCATAGCTCGCGGTATTCTATCCATCCAGGAGCCGCTAAGATGTATCAAGATTTGAAACAGCACTATTGGTAGAGAAAGATGAAAATGGACATTGTCAGACATGTAGCACGGTGCCTCAACTGTCAGCAGGTTAAGTACGAGCACCAGAGGCCCGGTGGTGTATTTCAGCGCATTGATATTCCTGAGTGGAAATGGGAGAGGATCACTATGGACTTTGTTACTAGACTCCCTC
>JASVEL010010329.1:0-19572 GCA_032618575.1 Nicotiana noctiflora
AAACCGAACTGGTTCTCGGAAATAGATGTCGACTCCCTCACCCTGGGCTCGATCACCCGCTCCCAGACCTTCATGGTGTGGCTTATTAATTTGATGCCCCTATAGTTGTTACAACACTAGATATCCTCTTTGTTCTTATACAAGGGCACCACTGTACTCCACCTCCACTCCTCCGGCATCCTTTTGGACCTGAAGATCGCATTGAACAACCTGGTGAGCCACTCCACTCCTGGCTTACCCATGCATTTCCAAAACTCCTCCGGGATTTCGTCTGTCCCGATCGCTCGACCTCTACTCATCCTACGCAAAGCCCCACGACCTCCTCCACCCTAATGCGCATGCGGTACGCTAAGTCTCTATGACGCTCTGAATGCCCCAACTCCCCTAGTTCTATGCTTTGGTCCCTCTCCTCGTTTAGAAGGTCTCGGAAGTACATCTGCCATGTCTGTTTCACTTGAGACTCCCCCATCAAGACTCTACCATCCTCATCTTTGATGCACCTAACCTGGTCCAGGTCCCGCGCCTTCCTTTCCCTTACTTTGGCTAACCGGAATAACTTCTTGTCCCCGCCTTTCTCCCCCAATTCCTCGTACATGCGACCAAAAGCCGCGCTTTTAGCTTCCGTGACTGCCAGTTTCGCTTCCTTCCTTGCCACCTTATAGCTCTCTCTGTTCACCCGCCTTTCTTCCTCGCTTGTGCTCCCCGCCAACTTCGCAAAAGCAGCTTTCTTCACCTCTACTTTCCCTCGCACTATGTCGTTCCACCACCAGTCGCCCTGATGTCTGCCTAGATAGCCTTTGGTTACTCCAAGCACATCCCGCGCTGCTTTCCTAACCAGATTCGCCGTCTCTGACCACATTGCGTCTGCTACCCCAGAACTACTCCAAGCACCACCATCAACTAACCTCCTCTCCAGCTCCTTAGCTTTTTCTTTAGTCATAGTACCCCATCTAATTTGCGGTTGGCCCCGAGCACCCCTCCGCTTCTTATTCACCCAGATTTCGACATCCATCACTAGGAGTCTATGAAGGGTTGAAAGGGATTCTCCCGGAATAACCTTGCGGTCCCTGCACAGACCTCTATCGCTCTTTCTAAGAAGGAGGTAATCGATCTGAATCCTCACCGTCGAACTTTTGAAGGTGACCAAATGCTCCTCCCTCTTCTGAAATGATGAGTTAGCAATCAGAAGCTCAGAAGCCTTATCGAACTCCAACAGCGCAGAGCCTCCTCCATTCCTAACCCTAAAGCCAAAGCCATTGTGTACCTCACCATAACCACTAGCATCTGCCCCAATATGGCCATTAAAGTCTCCTCCAATGACCAACTTCTCAGATTGGGGAATACTACGCACCAACTCATCCAAGTCGTCCCAAAAACGCCTCTTGACCTCCTCATCTAAGCCTGCATGAGGTGCATAGGCGCTGATGACGTTAAGGATGCAACCCCCGATAACCAACTTAATAGATATCAACCTATCGTTAGCTCGCCTAACCTCCACCACGGACTCCCTAAGGTCCTTATCCGCCAGGATGCCCTCCATTCTTACCCTTCACGACCCCAGAGTACCACAACTTAAACCCATCAACATCCCGCGCCTTCGTCCCTTTCCACCTAGTCTCTTGGACACAGGCTATGTTGACCCTCCTCTTCTGAAGAGTCTTCGCCAACTCAATGGACTTACCCGTCAGAGATAAGAAATTAACACGCAGATTGGCAGAAAGCTGGATATAATTTCAAATGGCTATGCAGAGAAATTGATTAATAAACATAAACATGCTCATGTTATCTGAGCAACTCTTATACACTTATACACTTCAACTGTACACTGTGATAAGCAGCTGGTTGAAAATTTCAACTTATTAGACAAGATATTGTAGAAGGTTTTAGTTCAAGATATGCATCATTCCATGATTCGGCATTATGGGTTAAGCACCAGAAAAACCTACTTAGTCAACCAAACTTACAGAATTTTATCAAATAAGCACTTGAAACGTATAGAAGGGCGCAGAACTTGGGATCTGAGAATGGTGGCCGAATGGTTGGAAACTTGTAATTTCTGGGACGACTGGTGTCTCAAGTGCAACTTGTTATCGTAAGTGCCTAGGTAATTTAATGGTCTGTGCTACTGTTACGTGTGTGGTTTTGTTGACTGAGATCGATGCATAAGATAGTTGATGTTTCGTGTTGGTTTCCTAATTATGTTTGTAATTCTTCTTATGCATTATTCTTTACTTTGCCATCATAGTTTGATAGTTTGAAAGTCTTGGTCCTTGGTAATAATATCAGATTGTTATAATATTGTGTATAGTTTGTTGAGATGAATAAGTTGGATTAATAAAAGAAGAATGAAAACAGTTAAATGCTTGAATATTCTTAGACCAGATTCTCTTGAAGGGTAATAACTTTATTTATCCTCTTTTGTAGGTGGAGTAGATCAAGAAATGGATGATGAAGACGATGAAGAACTAGACCTTACTTAAGATGAATTTTGAATTGTTATAGATGAATGTTCTAGGAATCTTTTGTTACCAACATTTTTATAACTTATTTACTCTCTTGAAGTGTACTAAACTTACGCACTAATGGGGTAGAACATTTGCTTTATGGATATTATTTGCTTGATGGATAATTTCGTATTATTAATAATTTCATTTTATGATGTATTTAAATTTTAGTATTTTTATAATTTATTATATTTTATAAATATATATATATAACAAGTATTATATTTTGGTTTTAATAGAAATGATGCAATAGCCTACGAGAACCGTTGCAATAGGACACAAATGGCGTTCCACTAGATAATATAAACTGTTGCAATAGGTCCCATAAATGGTTTCAAATACAAATATAACTGCTACGATAGCCTAAAAACCCCGTTGCTATATCCAACATAACCGTAGCAATAGCTTACATAAGTGTTGCTTTAAATAATATGGTAACAGTTAAGAACTGTTGTATAAACAATATAGTAACGGTTTACAACCGTTCCAATTGAAAAAATAACCGTCCCAACAGATAAAGGGTAAACCGTTGCGATAGATGTATCTGCTGTAACAGTGATGCAAACCATTGCAGGAACCGTTCCAGTAGACCTATGGGCACGCCGGCTGATGTGACGGGCTTTAAACCGTTCCAATATCCCTATGTCAATGGTTTGGCAGTCTATGGGAACTATTCTTCAACTGTTACCGTAGACCAATTTTTCAGTAGTGGAACAAGTACAAATGTCTCCGTACCTACCCCTCAGACTCTGCTACGTTTGTCCGTGAATTGTGAGACCTATGTAACCTAGTGCTCTAATACCAACTTGTCACGATCCGGATTTTCCACCAAAAGAGTCGTGATAGAGCCTACTCGTGGTAGCTAGGCAAGCCAACTTAGTTACCTTTCCATATTTTAACATTATATAGCATCAATTTAGAACATGATATTTAACAAGAATAATAGCAGAAGTCTGACTTAATATTAAGAATCATAACGCAGAACAATCAATAATAGCCTCTACCCAAGATTTGGTGTCACATTACTCATGAACCTCTAGAATAAACTAAACACAAAGGTCTAAAAGAAATATAACAACTGTCTGTCTCGAAAACAATGAGGCAACAATCAAAAAGAAAACAGAAAGAAGAGACGTCGGGCCTGCGGACGCCTGCAAGGCTATCTTAGTCTCGTGATAATGAAATCCTACTTCTGTACTACCGCTGTTGCTGCTCCTCGAAACCCGGACCTGTGAAAAAATGCACAGAAGTGTAGCATTAGCACAACCGACCCCATGTGCTGGTAAGTGTCTAGCCTAACCCCAGCGAAGTAGCGACGAGGCCAGACTAGACACCACATAAACCTGTGCAGTTAAAAATATACAGCGAAAATTGAATACCAAGCAATTAATCACATGGGAGGGGAAACATGCTATGGGGAGATACAATATTAACAGCAATCCAGAATAATGAACTAAAGCAACTTGGATTTACCATGAAAGGAATAAATACTCAATATAAACATAGGGCATCAAGTAACGGTTGCGGCGTGCAACCCGCTCCATAATTACTATTGTTGCGGCGTGCAACCCGCTCCATAATTACTATTGTTGCGGCGTGCAACCCGCTCCACAATACCACTATTGTGGCGTGCAAACCGACCCGTATCATTTATCATGTATCATTATTGTGGTGCACAACCAAACCCTCACATATTTACTATTGCAGCACGCAACCCGATCCTCAATATCATTAACAGATTGACTCCCCAACAACAATCATAATTAAGGGGCATAAGATAAGCAAATACATGGCAAACATCCCTGGAAGGGAAATAATCCAACAAGTTCAACCAAATGTTCCGGCAACGGAATAATCAACAATGTTTTCTCTTTTTTACTTTTCTTATCTTATAATTCACTTTACTATTTTTGATCCAATGCTCCAAAGAATCTAATCATCATTTACTGTTCACGTGTTATTTACAACATATACTTATCCCCCAGTAAACACGGAGTTCGCAACCACGTCATGATAATTACATTATAATGACTCACGGTCATGCTAAAGACTGATGTATAGATGCTCGTCACCACGCATATACATCATACTCGATCACATAGTAATTAGCAACAAGACCCAACTCTTATTCCCTCAAGATAGGGTTAAACCAAACACTTACCTCAAAGCCTTGAAATCCACTTACTCCTCAACTATTGCTTTACCTCACGGTTCCACCTCCAATTTGCTCGAATCTAATCACAAATTGCTTGAATGTATCAACAATTTCTAGTGGAATTAATTTGAACGCATGAAAATAGATTTCCCAAAGTTTTACTCAGAATTTTCCAAAATGCCCCCGAGCCCATATGGTCAAAACCCGAGATTCGAACCAAAACCTGATTACCCATTCCCCCATAAACTCATATATGTGATTTGTTTTGGAATCAGACCCCAAATTGAGGTTCAAAACCCCCAATTCTAGAAACCCTAAGTTCTACCATAAATTTTCAAATTCCCCCATTAAAATCCTTGTTTTGAAGTTGAAATTATGTTTAAAGATGATAAGGTGTAAGGAAAATAAGTTAGAAATCACTTACAATCGTTTTGAAGAAGAAAAATTATTTGGAAAATCACCTCTTATGTTTTGGGTTTTAAAAAAATGTAAAATAACTGAAAATCTCAGATTTATATACTTTACTGAAGGCCCCCGCGCGGACCGCACGGATTTGGTGTGCGGCCGCGCTGGTGGACTTGCACCTGGGGGCCTCTCTGAATATCCCAGCGCGGACCGCGCAGAAATGCAATGCGGCCGCGCTGGTTGAACCAAGACCGATGACCCTCTGAACCTGGCCTCGCGAACCGCGTAGAAATGCACCGCGACCGCGTAGCTTCAGCGCAGACCGCACAGAAATGTGCCGCGGCCGCGCTGGGGGTCTGCGACTGAACCTGCAATATCTGCTAAGTCTAAGACCTTCTCGGGACCTACTCAAAACTCACCCGAGCCTTCGGGCTCTAAACCAAGCATGTACACAACCTCAAACATCCTACGAACTTAGTTGTGCGATCAAATGGCCAAAATAACATCATATACATAGAATCAAGCCTCAAAACGCATGATTTTTCTTCTAAACTTCATAAACTTTCAAACTTCCATTTCAAGTTCAAAACACGTCAAACAACGTCCGATTTCGACCAAATTTTACTGAAAGCACTCAACACATATTTAAGACTTGTACCGGGCATCGGAACCAAATACAAGCCCGATACTGCATTCTTTTAATCAAATTTTCATTTCCATTTTCCTTAATAATTCCAGAAAATAATTTCACAGAAAAAATTCTTTCCTCGGGCTCTAGATCTCGGAATTCGACTTCGGGTACATGCTCGAGTCTCATATGTTTCTACGGACCTTCCGGGACCGTCCAATCTCGTGCCCGGGTCTTTTTACCAAAAATGTTGACCAAAGTCAACTTTAATCATATTAATATCAAAATTCTTCAAACTTTTCACAGAATTCAAAAATTTCAACATAAAAGCTTTTCGGCTATGCGTCCGGACTGCGCACGCAAATCGAAGCAAGTAAAAATGAGATTTTCAAGACCTGGGAAGCCCAGAACGAATGAGGAAACAGGTAATGACCCTTTTGGTCGTCACAGACAATGTTAGGCCGTAAGCTTATCCATTAGTTGGAAACTGAACTAAGCACTCACTCGATAATCAACTTTCTAATTATATATATACTGTTCACTAAGTACTAGTTTTTCGTTCCATTATTTGCCACCTTGCTATATTAGGAGTATCTTTTTATTTATTTTCAATGAGCTGACTTGACATTTTTAATTGGGACACTTTCAATAATATGTGTGTTATACTTAATGCATTTCCAAGTGGCAAGCTAGCATCATAGTGCAATCTCATTGGAATTGTCCCACCCCAACAACAACAACAACAACAACCCAGTATAATCCCACCCCCTTTCTTACAAACTAAGAAATTGTCTTTTTCATTTGTTGTATGGGTTATTAAGAATTGTCATTGAAACATAACGGTTTCACAAACAATCTATGTTTTTTAAAAATTGTGGTGGGCTCACAACGGTCGGATTGACACGTTTTGTTCTTTGGTTTCGTTAAGGGCCCTCCAAGAAAGAAAATTCTTAAATTAACACCACTATTTTGTTATGTATAATTAGGGGTGGCAATTTGAGCTCAAACTCATCCAACCCGTCCAATCCACCAAAAGATAAATGGGTTGAGCTCCAAATATTTTAGCTCACGAGTTATTTGGGCTGAACCTAAGTTAACCCATAATTTTTATAGCCAATTCTGACGAGAGAAATTTAAAAATAGCCAGATTTACAAGTGATCAACCAAAAATAGCTACAATTTCAAAAATAATCAAAATTTAGCGACTTTTATGTAAAGATAAATCTGAGCGAAAATATTGTTCAAAATCCGAAAAGTACTCCAGCATAATATACTAGAGTTCCAGCATAAGTATAATGAAAATATATTATAATAGTGTTCAAGCATAAGTATATTGTGATAGCTTATATGAGTCCACCAAACTATAAAGCACCTGATCCTCTAACGGTTCTGCTAAGAATACTTATGAAGCAGTAAGTAAAAGAGACAAGGGATTTTTACGTGGAAATATCCCACTCAAGGGGACAAAAACCACGACCTACACTTGTAGGCTTTCAACTTCACTAATTGTAATCTCACTATTACAAGTCACTTTGTAATAACATTATTGCAAAGATTTCAACTTAACTAACTTGTGATACTCTTAAACCACTTTATTACTCTCTAGTTACAAAGACTTTAACTTATGACTAAACCTAGTCACAACATAAACTCAAAGAGTTTACGGATTTTGGGTTTCCTAAAAAAACATCTTCTAACACTACTGAAAAATTGGTCTACGGTAACGGTTGGGAAACCGTTCCCATAGACTTTTTAACCATTGCCATATAGATACGGGAACGGTTTACAGACTGTTCTATCAGCTCGCGTGGCAATAGGTCTATGGGAACGGTTCTTGTAATGGTTTGCACTTTCTGTGGTTATAGATGCAGCTATCACAACGGTTTTCCCTTTCTCTGTTGGAACGGATATATTTTCCAATTGGAACGGTTTAAAACCGTTACTATAGTGTATATAGAACGGTTCTTAACCGTTACCATATTATTTAATGCAATACTTTTGTAAGCTATTATTACGGTTATTTATGGATATAAGAACGGTTCCTTTTCCCCTATTGCATCGGTTTTATTTTTGTGCACGACTAGTTTATATGTTATAATGGAACGGTTTGTATGACCTATCGCAACGGTTTGTGTTCTATTGCAACGGTTCTTGTAAGCTATTGCAACGGATCAGTTGAGAAAAATAATATAGCCCCTATTATAAATAAATATTTATGTATATAAAATAATTTATAATAAAACTAAAATTTAAATAAATCATAAAGTGAAACTTTTAATAATATAATTTTTTCATCAAGCAAATAGTATCCATAAAATAAATGTTCTACCCTAAATGCACAAGTTTAATACATTTCAAGAGAGTAATTAGTTTTAACAAGGTTGATAACAAAAGATTCCTATAGAACATTCATCTATAGCAATTCAAATTTCATCTCAAGTACGGTCTAGCTCTTCATTTTCATCATCTTCTTAGATTTCTTGATTTACTCCACCTACAAAAGGAGATAAATAAAGTCATTACTCTTCAAGAGGATAAACTAAACCATAGCTTGAAAGAAAAACAAGTAAATCACCCCATCATCATTGAAAATATCATTACCAAGAGTTCTATCGTGAAAGTTTTTTGGAAATTAACAAGCTGGATTAACAATTGTGCCTCCGTATCAAAATTAGGATCATTTAGCAAGTATCATCACACTCAACAGAATAAAACTTCCAAGAACAAAACTCACTACAACCCAAACATTTCTCTTCTTAGAACGTAATAGGCTTGGTACTTTTTCTACAGCTGTTGAAGCTGCTATTATGATGAGGCTGCTAAGGTTCTATATAAGGCTGTTAAGTGGGCCGGTCTTGCACCGGGACCAGACCGGGACCGCGTGCCTGGCGGTCCTAGCGGTCCTGGCGGTCCGGTCTTACCGTGCCGAGCCTGGAGCGTGCTTGAAGCCCGTGATGGGCCGGTCCAACCCATTAGGACCGCGAGATCGGGACCGCGAAGACCGGGATCGGCTATCGGTCCTGAGTCGGTCTTAGCGGGCCCGGCGGGCCTCTAGCGGTCCTAACGGTAAGAAATGAAAAAAAAAATTTAAAAATGGCCCAACGGGCAGATTGAAGAAGTAGCCGTTGGAACCTCAAAAATAGCCGTTTTAGGCTTTAAAAAATTGCCAAATGGTCCCCCAACTTTAATATAACCCCAAACTTTATATAATTACACTTTTTCTCAATTCTCAACTGTAAATACCCCCCATTCTTTCATTTTAACTCACCAATTCATCAATCTATGTTAATCTCTCTCAATCTCTATCAATTGCTTATATTATTATTCCAATTTTGTGAAATTTTGTGAAGTTGGTGAATTGAAGTATTCAAGTCTTCAAGTCTTTAACAATTTGCAATTTTTAATTTTGAAGAAGTTGTTCGTCAATTCGGTAAAGTCATTCCAACTCTTAATTTTTAAGAATATATTTTATGTGATTTTGTTTGCATAATTATAATTAAAATGGCATTTTCATTAAAAAAAATGTTTAGTGCTAAGGGAAAAGCTAAAATGGGTGAAAGTAGTCATCAACCAACTAACATTCCCCCCCCCCCCCCCGATTCCCGGACCTACCCGTCCTAGTGGTCCAATTATTCTTGATAGTGATAATCCCCGTTTTCAATTTAGCGATACTGAATTTTGTCATAATATTTCACGAGAAGATCAACTAGATAATGAAATTATGACTGCTCTTTATCCTAATTTACAAGTTCATGGGCAATTGGATTTTGATGAAACCCAAGAGGATTTTGATGAAACTCAACAGGATGTAGATGAAACCCAACCGGATTTAGATGACACACCTACTAATCCGGCTAATAACCCAACTGAACCACAACACCCACCTGTACAAACACCTACTTTTAATAGACAACCTTCTAAACGCCAAGAAACCTCATTAGTTTGGCAATATTTACTCAACTAAGAGATCAAAATAAGGCTAAATGTAAAAATTATAAAAAATTGTTGGTTCATAGATATACTGGAGAGCGTAGTGGCACAGGTACTTTGACTAGGCACATACAAACACACCCTACTGAAAAAGCTAAATATAACAGATTAAAAGCACAGCTAGAGGGGACAAGTGTAGAAAAAGCGGGTAACGCTAGTACAGGTTCTAATCTAGTTCAACCTGGAATTAACACTGTCAACGGAGGTATATTATATTACGATCCAAACAAAGATAGGGAAGAATTAGCAAAGATGGTTACCGTTATGTGTTTACCGTATACTTTTACTTCTAATCCTAATTTTGTGCATTATATTAGAAAATTTTTTAATCCTACTTATAAAGGTTGGCCTCGTGCAACAGTTAAGGCCGATATATATAAATTTAAACATGAATACGAATAATATTTGCGGTATTTATTTAGTCATATAACTAATAGAATTTCTATTACCACCGATATTGGTAGAAGTAATAATGATTGTGACTACCTAACTGTTACTAGTCACTGGATTGACGAGGAGTGGATAATGCATAAACGCATTCTTGCGTATAGAATAATTAACTCCCGTCACACAAGTAATTTTATCGCTAACACTGTTGGTGATATTTGTAGATATTTTTACATTAATGATAAAATAATATCAATTTCTATGGATAATGCTTCTAGTAACACTAGTGCAGTAGGCACTCTTACAAACACATTAAATCATGCATTTAGTAATATATTTCATGTTAGATGTATTTGTCATATTTATCATTTAATTGTCGGTGATGGTATGCGAATTTTGAATGTAGAAACTGAAAAGGTTAGAATGGCTCTTAATTGGCTTTTTTATTCTAACCGCGGAAGTAGACTTAGGGAGTATTATAAAAAATGTGATGAATATGGCCTTAGAGAAAGAAAGGTTCCTAAACCTTGCCCCACTAGGTGGAATTATATGTACGAAAGTTTAGTAGTTGCTTACGAATATAGGAACCACATTAATGCAACGTTCAATGCTCGGGTTGGGGGTGTGGATGATGATGAAATGCTTACAACCCAAGATTGGACTAATGTTAAAACTCTTATAGATTTTTTAGAACATTTTAACGCTGCTACAAATGTATTTTCCGGACAATATTATCCAACTATTTCTAATTGTTTAGTTTATATTGCGGCCTTATGTGCATTATTTGTGGATTTTAACGAGGGTCGGCATATTTATGAACTTGGTATAAATGCAATGAAAGAAAAATTTAAAAAATATTTTTTCCCTATCCCTCTTATTTATGGTGTAGCAGCAATTTTAAACCCTACAATGAAATTAGGAGGTCCTCATTTTTTGTATACAAATATTTATAACGCTTTAGATCTTACAGTAGAAGAACGTGCTACTCTTGCATATGCAAAAGCATCAATTAAAATTAATACTCAAACAATTTATAATGCATACCAACAAGCCTTACAAAATTCTAGGCCAAATGTTCCAACCCCTACTTCGTCTACTTCACAGTCGTCCAAAAGAGCCGCGGGCTTGAAGGCACTTAAATCTTGGACGAAGTTTAGGGGTTCTCAAGGAGATAATTTTGACGAATCTTCCCATCTAAATGAGTATAAGTTTATTTGTCGTAGGGACTAGAGAAGGAGAATCCAGACGGTAGTTTTGAGCTTTTGGAATGGTTGAAATTAAGGGAAAAACATTTTCCTGTTCTTGCAAGGATGGCTCGCGATATATTATCTATTCAAGCTTCAACAGTTGCATCAAAGAGCGCCTTCAGTCAAGCAAGACTTCAAATAGGAGATCATAGAGCATCTATGGGGGAGAGCTTGGAGAAGTCAGTGCTATTTAGAGATTGGATCCTCTCGGAAAGAAGAAACTTTGGACTTGCAGAATCACAACCGGATGTGGATGAAGCTTACGAAGAAATGATTGCAGAGCTTGCTGAGGATGCTGCTTCGCCGGGAAGTGATGATGAACAAGCTTCTTTTCCACCACCGTCAACGGAACCTCCTCCAAATCTTGAAGGATTTATGAGATTTGTTAGAGATATGTAGATTGTGTTGTAAATTGTACTTTTGCACATCTTATTTAGTTTTTTTTCCTTTTAATGGTGGTATTAGTACCTTGTTGTGCTCATTCCATTGGGAAAGAGAAGACTAATAAAAATATATCATTTTTAGTAATAAAAATTATTACATATTTTTTTGATTTATCTCTTAATACATAATATATATCTATTTAATACATATACATATAATATATATACATAATATATATTATATATATACATAACATATAAACTTAACATATATATATATATACTTAACTTATATACATACTTAACTATATATATATATATATATATATATATATATATATATATATATATATATATATATATATATATATATATATATATATATATATATACTTAACACATATATATATAACTTAACTTATATATATACTTAATACAAATACTTAACATATATATAAACTTAATATATATATATATATATATATATATATATATATAACTTAACTTATATATATACTTAATATAAATATTTAATATATATATATATATATATATATATATATATATATATATATATATATATATATATATATATATAACTTAACTTATATACTTAACTTATATAAACTTAATATATATATATATACTTAACATATATATACTTATTAAATATTTTTTTTTAATTAAAAGCCCACGAAGCCCACCATGCCCGGACCGCCAGGCCCAGGACCACGTGGGCTTAGGCCCGTCACGGGCCGGTCTTACCCACCAAGCCCGGGACCGCAAAAAAAAAGACCACCAGGCCCAGGACCGTCCCGCCAGGCCCGTTTAGGCCCAGGACCGGCCCAGAATACACCCGTAGTTCTATATGGTCATAATGCGATACTTAACTTCCCTGATTATTGTGTACAGAATTCCGAATTGGCTAATTACTCGACGAGTATTTCAATGGCGCGAAATACTTCATTGGGATCGAGTGAATCGTCTGTGTAAAGATTCAAGAATTGAACCTGAACATCAGAAACACCAGATGATGGTTGCAATTACAGATGAAAATCTATTTGGGATGATCCAATGAATTTATGTTCCGATGGTAGAGCTGAATGGGATCCACGGGTATAGCAGGATTCTTCTGTTTGTTTCTTGAATATAGAATCAGTAGTAATGGAAGTGGACAATTCTTTAGACGATATGAAAAGTTTGAATTGCAGCACGAGAATTGATTCAAAGACAATTCTTGAGCCTACAAGTTCTTGTGCTAAAGTTGAGGCACCCTCGGATAATGACTTCGTGCAAATGTGCATGAACACCCCCACTCTCCACCCCTTTCAATATGACCAAAAATAAAAAGAAGACTCAGTAAGTGAGCTTCAGCTCTTTCAAGCAGGAAGAAGTAAGCTTATAGGCTAAGAACTACTGCTTTGACCTTCTAATTAGTTACGTATAAAAGACAAAGTAGATAACAACAGACTTAAAAAGCTGCAGTTTGTTTGGAAAATCACTTTGCTATATTTCCAAATAGAGTGCAGTTTGCAATACCTGATAGTTTTCCATTGATGAAGACATGCAGGACATGACCGGCTGACACAATAGTGAGATAAGGGTCCTTTCCGTTCTTTAGAAATCCTTCACCATATGCTATATTTACACTGGAGAAAGTAAACACAACATTATCAGGATATCCAGTGGGAAACTAGGTAGTATCAAGATGGTTCAACCGAACCCTCTTTATCGGAAAATTATATTGTGCAAAAAAGGTCGCTCGATGCACAAGGCATCCCGCACTCACGTAGGGTCTTGAAAGGGCCTCACAAATGTAGTTGTTATTCTTCCAGACCATACAGATATAGATGTAGCACATGCTGCATAGCATATATGACATTTTCAGTTAAGAGTACATGGAAAATAAAATAGAATATACCAGTTCACTAGCTATTATGGTCATAACTGCATCAACAGACTACCCGAGAAGTGTAATCATTGCAGCGTCCCTGTGAATTATTATGGGTTAATTTAGAGATGAATCAAAAATATCAAAGCTACCCACAGTCTAACAATAACAATAGTTTTATTCTATATAAAGACAACTTAGGATAAACAAATATCCATTGTTACTATTCAGTAAAAAAGAGAGAAAGCTTAACAGGTTTGGAATCTAGCAAGTTTTGAAATATAAAAACACAACAAGGTTCTATTCTTTGTTTAAATATGCACTTCCATCTTATCTGTTGTACATGGTTTCTATAATTTTTCTGATTAGAATGTTAAAAAATTGATTTTGTGAATGACACTTTACTGTAAACCATTGAGGCTCTTTTCTTTGATGGGCCATACATGCATTTTAATTTTCTCCAAGTGCTTTGTGTTTGTTTGAGGCATGTAATATTTGTATATATAGTAAGTGTGGTGTCAGTAAGGACGGCAAAAATTGAATGAAGAAAGAACAATGAACTGGAAAAGAGAGAATTAAGAAATATATATAGCTGAGAGAGGTGTTAGTGAGGGGAAATGTATTTTTGAACATTGCACAATTTGTATTTTATCCTGAGTGAAATACCAAAAAAGTTGATATGAATTTAAAGTGAGGGGCATTGAGATTAATTAGATGGTTTTTGCTAAATAATTTTTGCCTGCTGACACACTCACTCAAAATGTTTTCATGGTATTATGAAATATTGCTCACACAATAATAAACTATTTGTGGCTTTATTAGGAGATTAATTTTGTTCGTGCATAAGAAAAGTGAACAACCTAATTGTGCTCGACAGAAGGCATACATGCAGAATTGCATATGTTGTTGACACAAAAGGCCCAAAAATGTTAAATTCTTCTTTGTAATTAGGATTTAAAACTCACATTGGTTTCAGTTTATGGGTCAAAAATGATCAGCATCCTATGAAAGCAGATAAGAACAAGTGCATTTGTTGCTAATTTCAAAGCTGCTTAGACCAATGCAGAGTATTAGCAATAATATAAAAGCGTAAATCATAAAGTGGAAGAGTTCTGATCTGTTTGGTATTAAAATGTGAACAGGAGGACATCAAACTCATGGCAGATATAGGTGTGAATAGTTATCGTTTCTCTATCTCATGGGCGAGAATTCTCTCAGCTGCTAGTGTATATAGGGTATGCTAAACTTCAGAAACTGAGAAAGAGAGTGCGTGTAGAGGAATATTTGCATTCTTCATTCAATGAAGTTTCCTAAATCCTAAACATTTACATGTTTTCATTCATAAACTGGTTGAGGAACAGAAAGGGGCGATCAGATATGCTTAGATGTCAATCCAACAATTTGCTAGATTACTTAGGAGCCCCAAAAAGGGCTGATTACTTCTTGACTTGATTGAAATATTATAAGAAGACAACCCGCTCTTCTCGATACAAGTAAATGCATCTTGCATTATCATAAAAAGAAAAATCTATATCATATCAGTTTTTCTTATTCTCACCAAAAGGATAGGACAGAAAGGAACAAACCTGTCGATGAACCATTTTATAGACGGAACGTTCCAAATCCGAAAATACCTGCACAAAACTATGAAAACGTTGGGCAATCTACTAACTATGAAGATCAAGAGAGGGACGAGGAAGACATGCTTTCAGTTGGCTCACCAACAATGACAAAAAAAGATAATTTTTTTATTTCCCGTTAAAAAAGAAAGCTTAACATGAATGTACCAGCATTTATTCCTATGAATTCACCAGGTGGTACATTGATTCTTGAAAGAGTAACACCATCATATGCCGGGCAACAGCTACTTGGTACAAGCACTTTAGGTGATAACATGCTCCAAAATGCAGTAACTCCTAAAACTGGACAGCAACACCTATTCCAAAACAAGCAAGTTGTTATCGCTTTTGACGACCGAAATGCAGCAACAATAACAAAAGCAGTAAGGCCTATCAAGGATGGACAACAGCAACATCGAGGTCATGAACTAAAGCTTTCAACTGCTGGTCCATAGCAGGATGTTCCCAGCACTACTAAGGCATCAATGCACATTAAGGATGGGCAAGAACAACAGATTGTAGTCATTCAACGAGGTGCCGAAATGACTTCACAAAAAGAACAACATCAACAGATTACAACCACGCCAACTGCTACAGGATCGAAGTAAAAATCTAGACAACAGCAGTTGGATATATGCAAACCAGTAATCTCTTTGGAGGATTAAAAGCTACTAGAAGCTTTGGTAAGCTCTAAACCCCTAAGCTCCTCATCATCTTTTCATGTTCATTATTTTTAGTTAGACATAAAATGAGCAGTGGAGATTGGATGTGTGCTGCATGCCAACACATAAATTTCAAGAAAAGGGATGCATGTCAATGATGCAGCTGCCCTAAATATGAAACAGCAACTGATGTTGCCATGTATGGACTAAACAAAATAGAAGTCTTAGCCGGAGACAGGTATTGCACTGCCATGAACTGTGGTTCTCACAACTATGCGAGTAGAACAAACTGCTATAGATGTGGTGCCTTAAAAAGAGACTATTATTGCATTGGGACAGGAATGATGGCATCAACAGGTTATGGATATGATGCAACTGCTATTCCTGGCTGGAAGAGTGGCGATTGGATTTGCAGCAGGTTATACTTAAACTACATTTACATCTCAGTTCCAAACAAGTCACGGCCGGCTATATGAATCTTCACTGTTCATGTCATTCCATTTAAGCTCATTTCTGTCCAATATTGCAACAACAACAACACCTATGCCTTAACACGAAGCAAGTTGGGGTCAGCTATTATAAATCTTCACAAATCATGTCGATATAATATTTAAGCTCATCTCAAGCCAATATTATAAAAGATAAAATTAAAAATACTAGGAGTAATTCACCATATTTTCTACTGGCATATAAATCACCGATAAGACTAGGGATCCTAGAAAACAATGTATTATGAGGATTTATCTCAAGATTGACTAGTTTTACGCTGAAATTTAGCCTGCCACAAATCTCTTCCTTTTACTACTGGCATACTATTTTGGGATGTTTACTGAAATACCTACCTTTTTGTTTGACAGATTAGGATGTGTTATGCACAACTATGCCAGCAAAGCACAATGTTACGAGTGCAAAACACCTAGGGATTTTGGTGAGCCTGATACTGCATAATCGACATTTTACTAATTTCCAACACCATTTATTATTTACTAACATCTTGTTCATATCTCTGTTTTTCGGGAGGTGATCTGAGAGAAAGCAATTTATATTGAGGGATGCAGCGATATGAAGTTATTACTGAAGTTTACCAGAAGTTTGCTAGGATGGAGAAAAATCTTTTAGCAAGTATTACTTTTGATTAAAAGAGTGCATCTCTTTAGCTTCCGTCATATGAGATCTTACAACAAAACCCCCATTAATGTTATAGACTTTTATCAGACTCAAAACAAATACAAATTTAATTTACCTTTCCCTGTAGAGAACATGATACTCTTTTCGAACCAAAACGAAGAGAGTTGCATTCACCAAACTCCACGACTTAATTTAAACTACTGGTGAAGAACTTACTGATTGTCAAAACATGTAAACTCCGAAAATAAACTTCAACTCAAACAATATTAGAAAGAAAATCAAGAGTTAAATCAATTCTTTAGATAAAACTACACAATTACTGCAACTTTTAAAGAATTAACAGTCGACAGAAAGTATACAGAAACTGAGCAACATATCAGCGGAGCACATGTTCAAACTCAAAAACACAGTATATTCAGCCGAAAACAAGAATATGCAGTCCAAACTGAGAAATAGATTCATACAATTGGTAAATACAAAGAGAGAAGAAATGTGCTTACCACTCAATTTCTCAGCCGAGTTCGCCCGAGAAGGAGATTACGAAGAGCAGCAGCCTAGCGCGGCCTCGACTCGATTTGCTGATAAGGTCTCTTTGAAGGAAAAAGAATTACTGCAGAAGGAACACGATTGTTAACGATCTGCAGAAGAATAGAAGCCCTAAAAGCTTAGCTTGGTCTATCCAAATCAATAGTTGAATCAGGCAGTGATGCAGATCTCGATCCCAATCGCAAATAAAGCTCTTGAATCCCGCAAACAACTCTCTAATTCGCTATATTTTGGAATTTTGAGGTCTTCTTTGACTGATTTTTGCGGATTTTGATCTAATTTGAATGTGATTTTAGGAGTAACTGGAGGTCTTTTACGCGAATTTCGAGAGAAGCAATTTTGGAGGAGATCCGCCTTTGATTTATTAGGTATTTTTAGGGGTTTAGTGTATTTTATATTTTATTAGGTATAAAACTAAAAAAAAGGATATTAGATGGTGGGCCCTTCCATTTTAGCTAGAACTAAAAATTTGGGTGAAAAAAAAAGAGGGAATTAATAACCGTAACAATAGAGATAACCGTTACTGTAGATTGATTTATTGTTACGGTTATATAAAGCGTTGCCATATATACCTCTATAGGAACAATTTTTAGACTATGGCAACGGTTCAGTTACTAAGTATTCCTGTAGTTCCAACAATTCTTAGTGACGGTTAAAACCGTAACAATAGACCACCTATAGCAACGGTTACAAAACCGTAGAAGAAAGAAAGATAGGAGTTACAATGAAGACCAAATAATAAGATTACAACTCAACTACGGATACACATAAGCCATTGTGAAACTGATCCTTTAGTGGAGTTGTCTTCTTGTTCTTGACACACCAGTGACTTCAATGCCGGATGAACACTTTAATGCTTGAGAGAATATCACTGAATGTACAGTGAATATGTTGTGCCTTGCACCAGGTTGTTATACTACAAAAGATATCACAATGGTAATGTCAATTCTTGATACACGCTGCCTTGCACCAGGTTGTTATACTACAAAAGATATCACAATGGTAATGTCAATTCTTGATACACGCTTCTTCCCAATGAGAAGTGACTACTACACTGTCTCGTGTACAGTTGCGGATAGTCACTTTCTACAGTTGTGTTCCAGCTGTATAAATGATTTGTACTTTTGTCAGAGAACCCTAAGGGACCAGGTGCCTGTTGTGTTCCTTTTTGTGGCAGTTGCAGACAATCACTTTCTGTAGTCACGTTCCAGTTGTTCAGTTGACTTGTACTTCTATCAGAGAACCCCTAGGGATATGTCCTATGGTGTCCCTTCTTGTGGTTGTTCAACTATTTGCTGGAGATCAGACTGGACATTGTTCATTTGAAATGTATACTAAGTGGGACAGGTTCTCTATCTAGTTCTTAACAATAAGTTTGTTAGATCATCAAAACATAAGAAACATAAGGAAGGGACATTGAAAACCCATCAATGTTTCCCTTCTTGATGATGACTAACTTAGGCATTGACAGTATTTGTTTATAGCAGAAACTACACAAGTTTCCCCCGGACCTTTTGCTTTTGATTCCCCCTTAATTAGATCCCATGTTTTTGCATCATTTCCCCCCCCCCCCCACATTTTGCTTTTGATCCCCCTCACCATACCATATACTACTTTTTCTCCCTTTTGGCATCATTAAAAAGATACACACGCAGGCAATCCACATAAAGAAGTCTAATACAGCTAACTCATGTCACATATATGCACACAACATGACAGAAAAGAGAAGCTAGAGGAAAACATCATAGTAGAGGAAAAAAGAGGAGCTGTTTCATTGATATTAACAATGGACTGAGCAAAACAGAAGCAGTAATGGTTAAATTAAGCAAGCCATCACAAAAAGAAAACAAAACCCATAAAATATTTGAGCAAAAGATAGTTGGCCACTAAGAGGAACCTAGGGGGTACTAGAAAAAGGAGGCTTGGTGGAGGAGACTGCAATGGTTTTGAGAACTAGGTCCAATCGGGCATTTACAGACAGTTGTTCTTCAAGAAGTTTTGCACTAAGCTTATCATTTTCCTTTGTT